>JAVTVY010036672.1:0-16552 GCA_036873755.1 Hanleya hanleyi | reverse complement strand
TTAGCACTCTGTAAAATAAGAATCGAGACAAATAAGCTGTACTGAACACGGATCTGCAGATATAACTTGTACATTCAACTACATATAGCAAAATCGGAGATTATTACATCTGAAAGGGGCATAACTCCATAAGCCGAGGCGAGTAATCCTTTGTTGGCTTGTAGAATACAACAATATAAACAAGTTTCCAAAATATATAGTAGCTATATCGAACAGTTCTGCAGATATAGTTGGTTACATTCAGGGATATAGGACAGGAATGAAAATTAATATATCTGTAAAGGGGCATAACTCTGTAAAGTATGGGCCGAGGGGCACCACTTTTGATTGGTGTCTAACTTAGCACTCTGTGAAATAAGAACCAAGACGAATAAGCTGTACCGAAGACATATCTGCAGATATAACTTGTACATTCAGCTACAGCCGAGGCGAGTAATCCTTTGTTGGCTTGTAGAATACAACAATACAAACAAGTTTCCAAAATATAGTAGCTATACTGAACACACTTCTGCAGATATAGTTGGTTACACTCAGGCATATAGCACAGAAATAGAAATTAAAAAATCTGTAAAGGGGCAGACCTCTGTAAAATATGGGCAGAGGGAAGCCATTTTCGATAGGCGTCTGACTTAGCACTATATAAATAAGTGTTGAAAATTTTGTGGTTGTGTCTCAAGCGGTTTTGCCTAAAATGCGGTAACGGACGGACGTACATGGCGACGACAATACCCCCGAGGCCAAAATGGCCGAGGGGTAAAAACCAGAGGAAAAAGAGTCATCCTGCGTTTTTTTCTCATTGAAAGGACACCTGACTGGGTATCATTTGTCTGATTTCTGCTAGTGTTTTCTTTTCTATTAAAGATGTAAAAATAGAGATGTCCAATACAGGCAAATGTTATGTACATTAGTCATGATGTGATAATTCAAGTCACTGATAACTATACAGTTATTATGGCTGCTCTAGTAAAATTTTGATCATATTCAAAATGTGAACATACATGTACTATTACTGAACTCGGATTGGACGGATCCGATTTTCTATGATATGAACTAGGCCTACCTAAAATGCATAAAGGTTACATGTACATGTATACGTGAAAGCAAACTATCAAAAAAGAAGCTATATGGCAGATCCATGGCTGACTATTTTGATTTTCATTCCGGTACATGGTCAGCAGGTTTTGAATTTACATATAAATGTTACTTGCCATGCTTGTAGCACCAGTCTGTCAGTAATACCTGGCTGAAAAACCCTCCACGGATGTTCCACCTCTTCATTTCTCCACCACATTCCTAAAATACGGAATGAAAAAAGGAATATACGTTGAAGAAATTCATGTATGTTGTGCAGATAATCTACCACATATTTAAACATGGCAAACCTGAAAGTGATCATCTGACATGATCTCCAATCATCAATGGCAACTGTATGTGACGACCAATGTCAACAGTATAGGAAATGAATACCAACAATACTCTGTCAGCAGTGTTTATAAGCTGTGTTGTGTTCCTGGAATCCTAGCCTGCTTTACAAACTGCTCAAAACTTTATACATGACCATGGGCCTATTCCACACTGGTAAATGTCAACTTTCTTTTCAATAAAAAATTAACCCAGAAAGATTAAGAAAATGAAAAAAAAAAAAAATCATCAATATCGGTTTACCCAGTGATGTTAACGGATGCGTGAGCTGTAATGGCACTGCTGTACCAGTGAAACATGGAATAGTTCCTGGAGCCGACTAGCGATCATTTGAAATTAACATTACACATGTGTCACATACATTTTACTTTCACTACACGAGGCCAAATTATGCAGAAGGCAAGCTACATACCGGTATTAAAGAATATATTCTGACAAGATCAGAGATTATGGAATACATGTAATTCTAAATTCTAAAGAATAATTCACTATTTGCATATATTGTAAATCATGTCTGGAGAGAGGCCTTCCAGTCTCACATGTGCTAGCCTACCCGATACAGGCGATACAGACAACAATGACCCCCATCAACCCGGGACACAGTGCTCTTCTTTTACGTAGATTTACCATATTAAATCAAATGAGAGGTGACGTAAAGGTGCGACGGTTATGAGAACGGTATCTTAAATTGTTGTTCATAAATTGTACTTTAATTGCAGTTAGTACAATACAATTCATCATTATAACCACCAAAGCTATTGACTTACTTTGGATGTTTGGATCGCGACAGTTTCACTTTCTGATGGCGTAACAACGGCACGTGGAGCAAAGAAATGTCTGATTCCAAACTGAAGTTTGTCACAGTCTCAGTTGGTGCCGACACATTCCCGTCATCTCGTTTTGTAGTATACGTCGAGCTAGATTTGTTATGGGACTTCCCAGTACTTCTTGGGCGGCCGCGACGTCCAGACATTGCTCAATAACTGAGTTTCAACGACCAAAACACAAACTAAAACTTAACAACTCGTCAAGTTATGCCGCCATTGGTATATGTCACAGTGCACGTGAAGGGAGAGAACTCTTTCACAGATTTTCGTCTGCAAGTCGGGAGAAAATACATCTCGACAGTGAAGATTTTTTTCAAATAGCGATAAATACACCGGATTTCATTCCGGACAGGGTTTATTATATTTATGAAGTAGCAGATATATATACTCGCGCAATCTTAACATATAAATGTTCGCCAGGTGAACCAAATATACTTTTGAATTATGATGGAGTGAAGAAAGCACATGGGCCAAAAGAGACCTGCGATGATCACGTGGTTGACCAATCACATTTCCTAAACGTATGGGGTCAAATGCACTGGGAATTCCCCCAGGATAATTTCGCGTCAACATAAGACACAGAAACAATGCACTTTGAAGAAGTTTTAAATCCAATCTCGGAAAATCATTTGATACGTACGACAACTGCTTTCTGTTTATGTTCAAACTTAATTTTATTTTTTTTAATTTGGGGGCGCTAATTTGGGGGCAGCTAATTTGGGCACGACGTTTACCGTCGTGAAAAGCATGTAATATAAAGCCCTGCCCTTATTCAAATTTAGTTTCTTTCATTCTTAATCACCGAGTTGTACACTTATGATGATGTGTTAACCCAGAAACTCTGGCTGTGATAGGCAAATTTAGGGTAAGGGGGCGTGGCATTCCTATCACAGCCCAGATCGAGGGTGGGTTAAATTTTGGAGAGAAAAAAATCGTCTGGCGAAGAGCGGCTTTTCGCTGACGAAAATAACGAAACGGGAGAGAAAAAATATGCCAATTTGATACAGTTTGACCGACCTTAGCTTCTTTAACCATGTACCATCTCTCGTGACTGTATTGATGCTGACAAAAAGTGATCAAATGTGTGAGAAAAAACTTCCATTGATTTTAATGTTTTCGCGCCTTTCTGCCATCTTGTGACCTTCCTGATCACGTGAATAAACAGACGTCGCTATTGGTTCTTGATGACGTGAGACAGCTGGTGAGACAGAAGACCAACCCCATTCTGCGCATGTCCCTGTAAACTATGGCGGAAGAAACACAACGGCAAAATGACAAAATCCGTGTTTGATGGCAGATTTAATCTAATTAAAGGAGTCATTAGGTGGTTGTCATAGTGCTGGAGATGCCAAATCATATTATTTATTCGATAAAATGCTTTTTGTGCCTCTGTCTCAATTCCCGACGCCGTGTGCAGTTAAAGATCTCGAGCGACTGATGTCTTATTTATTTTTTTCCTTTTCGGTCTGTACAAGTGATTCGGGCTAAAGGGGTCAGCAACAACAACCAAAAATAAAAAAATAGACTCCTTAGCCGATGTTTTCGGGCTAGATGATGTGTAGGTTTAAAAAATTATTCCAAATGAATTCTTAAGTTAATTTTCTTAGATGGGGTCATCTTTTTCCTTTTTTCCAGAAAGTAGCGGCCAGAGTTATTTGCCCTTGAGTGACTTGAGTTCCCCCGGTATGCAACTGAACCAGACGACATTTATGTTTTTCCATTGTGCACTTCCAATCCAAGGATTAATAAAATATATAGTTTTAGTGTATTCAAGTCTTTTGTGAAATTCATGTAGCATAGCTACTTTAGACGAAAAATGTCTGCTAACTGTATACTTGGACACAAAATGTGTACCACTCACCAGCTCACGTATCTGTCAATATCTTTCAGCCAGCATGGCCAGGGCTTGTCCTTTAACAGTCTGTCTCCGTGTTTGGCACACAAAGCATCTCTCGACCATCGATCTTCTGTGTCATAGTCGATCAACCCGCCTGTATTCCACGTTAAAAAAGTTGCCAATTGTACACTATTTCCTTTACCGGTGGCCATAACAAATTGTATAGAAGGATCATCCAATTTCAGTCCAAATTAAAGTTCATTTGCGTAATTCAATATAGTTCAAAATCAAAAATGGCGGCTGAACTGGGTGCGTTACAAATTTTTACTCGGAAACGGACCGAAACACATTTTTGATAAAGTTGAATGCGATCAATGTAATATGGTACAATTTATTTAATTAAAAGAAATCAAATTGGTTTTAGATTATAGATAATCATGTATGTGTACGATAGGAAATGTTTTTGACGTAAATTGTCATTTAGAGCAGTATATTGAAAACCACGAGAAATACGGATTCCGGACTAGAGTTCAAGTTAGCATTTTGGATTGACTGCAGGCCACTAAATCTACCACAAACGAAAAAAGAGTTCTCCGTTCACCACGGCACGTCGTCTGACTCACAACAACAACAGATATTTTTGTTCTTTTGTACCGTTCTCGGCGTGCGCGATTTATCACGGCCCTGAGAATAAAATCAGGCGCGGTGCGCGACCACACTCGCGCACCTCAAAAACGAAAGACTGTAAACCTGAAAATGAAATTTGAATTTATCGGTTACTCACCTGGTTCTGTCACTTCCTTTGTACTGGCATCCATCCTTGCATCCTCATCTTTACAAGCATTTCTTTCCATTTATAGCAGTAATACTAGAATATATTTGCACAAAATTTCTCGCCCATGTCGAAGTTGTATAATATGACAAGAGACTGTTTTGATTAAAACCTTGCAAAACAGCATAACACCAAAGATATGATGGATACACATGTAATTCTCACAATTTAGAAAATCTGTTTTCTTCAATTCTCCATAGACATTGCATTTTGCACACATGATAGTGGAAACACCTAAATTGTTCAAATAGAATTGCCCAGCCTTTGTGCTCATGGTATCTGTGGTGGAGAAAGTCCCACTGTTCAGTTATAGACAGGGTGGCAAGTTCTTGCAGGCTAAAGGCCCATTCTCACGGTGCGATTTGTAGTAACAACTTGTAGCATACAACTTAGTTGCATCGTGAGAACACTCGTACGATTTTAGTCACATGCTACAAGTCGTATGAAATAGAACCGGTCCTATTTCATGCGATTAGTTGCATGCTACAAATCGGGGGATTCCCCCGCCGAGTTGTTACTACAAATCGCATCGTGAGAATGCGCCTTAAAGCATACACCCAAGTTCATATGCAAATATTCTTCCAAAGCCAAAGAACTGGGAAACACTGAAGGAATCAATGCAATGGGTTTGTAAATGCAGGTCACCTGTAGAATCCAGATCCCAATTTGTATGCAAATACTCAAAGCCCAAACAAAAGTTTCTGCCAGTCAAGATTGTCAGAGGCAGCCTGCCACTCATTTACGTTTCAAAGACATGTTTCCTGAATAGACTGCAGTCACTGGCTTGATACAATGACTTTGGTTTAAATGCTTATCTGACAGGTAT
The DNA here is from genome assembly GCA_036873755.1 of Hanleya hanleyi. NCBI lineage: Eukaryota > Metazoa > Mollusca > Polyplacophora > Lepidopleurida > Hanleyidae > Hanleya > Hanleya hanleyi. The sequence continues at coordinate 10,808 of JAVTVY010036672.1, read as the reverse complement.
AGTGAATATTCATCCCCAAAATACTTTTGGAGAATTAAAAAACAAATGTTCAATATATTTCCATTTATACTGTAAATGTTAAATAATTTGATTAGTTAATATATAACTGTGTTGCTTTCTAAAATCTCTTCGACATGGGCGAAGCATTTCTTGGAAATATGTTTCAATATTGCTGTGCACATGGGAGCTCAAGCTTGTATCTTTGTTATATTTTGAGTGCCTAAATGGATGCCAGCACAAAGGCCTTAAGAAATTATTCTGGCAAACAATGGAAGTTTAACAGGCATAGTGGACTAAAATACATATACAGGATAGTATCATAACAAAGTTAGCCACAAAATTACTTAATTAGTCCGTCTATCGTGTCTTTATTTATTTTCTTAAGACCTCAATTTACAAACCAGATATAATAATAATAATAGAGTCTACATTATTGCAGACTCAATATTCATGTACAGGTGTTGTAGGGCATAGGCCTATGCAAAATAAACAGTGGGCCTACGGGTAACAATTAGGCCTAATATACACATGGCTCATCGATTTAATAGTTATGTCTCCCCCAAACTATGTTGGGGGGGAGACATCTAGTGTTTGTTCTGTCTGGTTGGATGGATGGATGTCTGGATGTCTGTCCGTCCCCTTACCTTGTCTGCAAGATATCTTGAGAACTACTGGTTGGAATTTCACCAAACTTGGATGGAACTTCATTGGGATAGCCCCCCCCCCCCCCATTTGATTAGGTTTTGGTGTGTGTGTGTGCATTCATCCGTGTCGGGTGTCTGTCCATCTACTGGTACATGTATATAAGGCCTTGTCTGCAAGATATCTTGAGAACTACTGGACGGAATTCCCTCAAACTTGGATAGAAGCTTCATTGGGATAGCCCCGTCATTTGATTAGGTTTTGGTGTGTGTGTCTGCATTCATCCGTGCCCGGTGTCCGTCCATCCATCCATCTACTTGTACATACAGGCCTTGTCTGCAAGATATCTTGAGAACTACTGGACGGAATTTCACCAAACTTGGATGGAAGCTTCAGTGGGATAGCCCCGTCATTTGATTAGGTTTTGGTGTATGTGTGTATGCATTCATCCGTGTCCGTCCATCCATCTACCTACTTGTACATGTATATACAGGCCTTGTCTGCAAGATATCTTGAGAACTATTGGACGGAATTTCACCAACCTTGGACAGAAGCTTCAGTGGGATAGCCCCCGCATTTGATTAGGTTTTGGTGTGTGTGCGTCCATTCGTCCGTGTTCGGTATCTGTCCATCTACTTGTACATGTATATACAGGCCTTGTCTGCAAAATATCTTGAAACTACTGGACGGAATTTCACCAAACTTAGATGGAAGCTTCATTGGCATAGCCTCTCATTTGATTAGGTGTTGGTGTATGTGTGCGTTCATCCGTGTCCATCGTCCGTCCGTCCATCTTCATGTACATGTATACAGTATATACAGGCCTTGTCTGCAAGATATCTTGAGAACTACTGAACAGAATTTCACCAAACTTGGAAGGTTCATTGGAATAGCTCCCTCATTTGATTAGATTTTGGTTTGTGCGTGCATTTATCCTTGTCCATTGTCCGTCCATCCATTCATCTAATTGTACATGTATATACAGACCTTGTTGGCAAGATATCAGGAGAACTACTTGACACTTATTTCTACATTAATTTTATAGCACTTTCCCTTAAATAATGTGCCCACTCAACGCAAGGTGGGAGGTTGGGGGAAAACAACCAGCATAGGCTTCATGCCGGAGCGGCAACCCAAGGGTCAAAGCGGAACCTCTAGTTCCTTAATTGACGTGCGCTCAAAACTGCTCCTCTGATACCCTTGTAGAAATTCTTGGTATAATGTTCGTTGTAAATTTAAGGACAGCTTTCCGTCCAGTCTCCGTGCACTGGAATCTTAGCGGAAACGTATGTCAGTTTCCGACCTGTTTCTGCGCAACCGGAAACAGGCTAGAAACTTAATAGCAGTTTCCGGTCCATTTCCGCTGCATTGGAAACAGAGCGGAAACTGACATCAGTTTTTGTCCAGTTTCCATGTACCGGAATCTGGGCGGAAACCTAGGTCAGTTTCTGATCTGTTTCTGCTCAAGCGGAAACCGACTGGAAACTTGAATAGCAGTTTCCAGTCTATTTCCGCTGGATTGGAAACATGGGGGAAACTCTCGTTGGTTTCCGAGCTGTTTCTGCTCGAGCGGAAACAGGTCTGAAACTCCAGCACCAGTTTTCAGTCCATTTCCAATGCATTGGAAACAGAGCGGAAACTAACATCAGTTTCCCACCCGTTTCCGCTGGAGCGTAATATGGGCGGAAATTTAAGGACAGCTTTCCGTCCAGTCTCCGTGCACCGGAATCTTAGCGGAAACCTATGTCAGTTTCCGACCTGTTTCTGCGCAACCGGAAACAGGCTAGAAACTTGATAGCAGTTTCCGGTCCATTTCCGCTCCATTTCCGATGCATTGGAAACAGAGCGGAAACTAACATCAGTTTCCCACCCATTTCCGCTGAAGCGTAATCTGGGCGGAAATTTATGGACAGCTTTCCGTCCATTATCCGTGCACCGGAATCTTAGCGGAAACCTATGTCAGTTTCCGACCTGTTTCTGCGCAACCGGAAACAGGCTAGAAACTTGATAGCAGTTTCCGGTCCATTTCCGCTCCATTTCCGATGCATTGGAAACAGAGCGGAAACTAACATCAGTTTCCCACCCGTTTCCGGTGAAGCGTAATTTGGGCGGAAACTTAACAACAGGTTTCTGTCCAGTTTCCGTGCACCGGATTCTTGGCGGAAACAAAAACACCTGTTTCCACTGGTTTCCGCATCACGGAAACAGGCTGGAAATGGGGTGTTACAGTTTCCAACTGGTTTCCGCCAAGAATCCGCATTTTTGGAAACCAGTACATTTCACCCAGTGCCTTCTTAGCATATTGAATTTATCGATATTGCTCGGACTTTCCACATTGAAAGATTTTTTGTGACAATAGGATTTAATGCTAAAGATTTTGAAAAACAGAACAATAGCTCCCACTTCCTGTCTCAAAATGAAATTGGAACAATAACAGAAATTGACACAATAGTAAGTAGTAGTGTAAGAGCATTTGCGCGGGATTTGACCTCAAAAATTTGCATATTAGGGAGGTCACGGGAGGGTCACAAAAGGTCAATGAGTGCATAGTTCCGGCAGAAAGACCAAAAGCTACCTCCAATCCAGGAGAGTTCCAATTGCTGCAGGGGATGTATTCAGGATGTATTCATGCGCGGTGATGCGGTTTGGCCGCGGTTTTGGCGGTGATTCGGTCTCGGGGAAAAGCTTCCGCGGAGAAAAAGTAGTCCCTAGATAAAATGGTCCGATGGGGTCGAGTGAGGTATCAAAGTGAAGCTTAGGTGAGGGGGCATCTAATGGGCTGGGTGAGGGGTTGAAATATCGGCCTTCTGCGCATGCGCGGTGGCCGAAGGGTATGAAAATAGCCTTTTTGGAACTAGGGGAGCCCCTAGTGGACCGATGGGGTCGAGTGAGGTATCAAAGTGAAGCATTCATGAAGGGGCATCTGATGGACTGGGTGTGGGGTTGAATTAGGGTCATTTTGCGCATGCGCGGTGGCCCAAGGGTATGAAAATAGACGTTTTGGCATCTAGGGAAGCCCCTAATGGACCAATGGGGTCGAGTGAGGTATCTATGTGAAGCTTATGTGAAGGGGCATCTGATGGACTGGGTGTGGGATTAAATTAGGGTCATTCTGCGCATGCGCGGTGGCCGAAGGGTATGAAAATAGACGTTTTGGCATCTAGGGAAGCCCCTAATGGACTAATGGGGTCGAGTGAGGTATCGATGTGAAGCATTCGTGAAGGGGCATCTGATGGGCTGGGTGTGGGGTTAAATTAGGGTCATTCTGCGCATGCGCGGTGGGCCAAGGGTATGGAAATAGAAGTGTTGGAGCTAGGGGAGCCCCTAATGGTCCAATGGGGTCGAGTGAGGTATCAAAGTGAAGCCTAGGTGAAGAGGCATTCAGGCAATGGGGTGGGTGCATGTAAAATTTTTCCTGAAAAAAAAAAAACGGAAAACGGATTTTATCGAAAAACCTGGGAAAATGCCTATATGGGGTATGGGTGGTATATAGGTCGCCGGGCTTAACGGGGCTCGCCTGTCAATAGAGTTATCTCCCCCTAGTTCCAGGGTGGGTGTATGTAAAAATTTTCCTGAAAAATACGGAATACGGACTTTATTCTAAATTACGGGAAAATGCCTATATGGGGTATGGGAGGTATAGGACCATCCTGGGAAACCTACTTCTCCACATTTGCGGTATAGGTTGTGGGGTCTCGTTTTCTTAGTCTCGTCAAAACAAACATGATAAGAAGTGTCCCGAAGCGAAACGGTGAAATTTTTGAAAAAAGTCACCGAGCCTCATATAGTCCCATACTAGGGTATAGGACCGATGTTTGTCCCCCCCCCTGGGAAACGTACTTCTATACATTTGCGGTAGGGTTGTGGGGTCTCGTTTTACTCGTCTCGTCATGTAGAACACGATAGGAAGTGTCCCCGTGCGAATCGGTGAAATTTTTGAAAAGTACGATATAGCCCCATATAGACATATATATATAAATATATATTCCCATACTGGGGTATAGGACCGATGTTTGTCCCCCTGGGAAACCCACTTCTCCACATTTGCGGTAGGGTTGTGGGGTCTCGTTTTTCACGTCTCGACATTTAGAGCACGATGGGTAGGGTTGCGGAGCGAATTGGTGAAATTTTGGAAAAAAGTCACCAAGGCCTGAGTAGGCCCATAGGCCTATACTGCATGGCTATGGGTGTATAGGGCCATACGGGGTGGACATGTTGGAGTCTAGGTGAGTCCCTGGTGGTCCAATGGGGTCGAGTGAGGTCTTATTTTGAAGCCTCGTGCAGCAGCATCCGACTGGGCTAATGGTTCGTCCGTGTTCAATAGTCTGCGCATGCGCAGTCTGGCCGTAGTATAGAAAACAGGCATTTTGGGTGCTATGTAGGGGTGTGTTTGGGTTAGAGATGGGCTAATCACGGTTCGAATGGGTCGTGTGAGGTGTCAAAGTGAAGCTTGTGTGGGGTAGAGTCAGAATGGTGTGTTTTTGAATGCAAGTCGCGTCAATCTGCGCATGCGCAGTTGGTTGTATTAAGTAAAGTGGCCATTTTGGGGCAGTACATGAAGGTGTTTGGGGTAGAGATGGACCGCTATGGGTCCGAATGGGTCGTGGAGGGTGTCAAAGTGAAGCTTGTGTGGGGTAGAGTCAGAATGGCGTGTTTTTGAATGCAAGTCGCGTCAATCTGCGCAGGCGCAGTTGGTTGTAGTAAGTAAAGTGGCCATTTTCGGGCAGTACATGAAGGTATTTGGGATCGAGATGGGCTATTCACGGTTCGAATGCGTCCTGGAAGGTGTCATCTTGTAGTTCTCGGGGTGTACATTCCGATTTGAGGGATGTTCGCGTCATCTGTGACGTCATCGGTGACGTCATCGGTACGAGTAGTAGCGAAAGTGGACATTTTCGGGCAGTACATGAAGGTATTTGGGATCGAGATGGGCTATTCACGGTTCCAATGCGTCCTGGAAGGTGTCATCTTGTAGTTCTCGGGGTGTACATTCCGATTTGAGGGATGTTCGCGTCATCTGTGACGTCATCGGTGACGTCATCGGTACGAGTAGTAGCGAAAGTGGACTTTTTCGGGCAGTACATGAAGGTATTTGGGGTCGAGATGGGCTATTCACGGTTCGAATGCGTCCTGGAAGGTGTCATCTTGTAGTTCTCGGGGTGTACATTCCGATTTGAGGGGTGTCCGCGTCATCTGTGACGTCATTGATGACGTCATCGGTACGAGTAGTAGCGAAAGTGGACATTTTGTGGGTGCGTGAGGGTGAGTTTGGTGTGGAAGAGGATGTACCTCATTTTAAGTCCGAATGTCGTGCAGATTTCATTTTGTAGTTTCTAAAAAAAAATCTTTCGAATTGAGGTATGCACAGTTCAGGTATCGGTGATGTCATCGATGATCACTAGGTAGAGGTTAGCGGGAAAGTGGAGCCTTTTGGGTGAAAAGGTGATTTGGTGTAGAGATGGACCATCTGCGTTGCATTGTGCCGTGGGGTGTCATGTTGTAGCTCGGAGTATAGACCCTGATTTCAGGGATATTTATAGCATCTGTGACGTCATTGGTGACGTCATTAGTACAAGTTGTAGCGAAAGTGGGCCTTTTTTTTAGCAGTGAAGGATGTTATTTGGTGTAGAGATGGATCATCCGCGGTCCAAATGGACCGTGTGAGGTGTCATCTTGTAGCAACGCCCACCAACACCATTCTTAATGCTCCAACGCCCTGGTGAAATAGCCCAGAAGCTCTGATATTCCATGGAATTGTCACTAATTCTTCGAAATGCAGTATGTCGTCAACGCCCGTCGTTACACCTTTTAACACTCTAACATAACGCCATGATATAGACCAGAGAGAGAACAACAACAGCAACAACAACAAGGATGACACATGAGAACAACAACAACAACAAGAAGTTTTTTTCATATAGTTTATTCTCCCCAATGTTACATCATACCCACGCTGGGGGAGCCGCGTTGGGTATATTTACAATTCAAGAACATTCTTATCCAATCAGAGGCCACCATTTGCATGTTTCATATTCGTTCCTGTCCGTTAGATGTACTCTTGTCCAATCAGAAGTCTCCATTTCAGAAAGTGCCATCTGAACCGTTTATTCTAATCATCGTCGGGCAGGCCAGGATACCGTTGAGGCAACATATCCTCAGATAGTTGTTTGCGCATTCTGAGTATCTATCAGTGCGTGGGTGAATACTTTCATCCGATGGAGGCGGTGGTCAGTTTAACCACGAAGATCGCAACATTGGTCATTATCTCCACTATCCACTTGGTGTTACAATTCAAGAAGACTCTTGTCCAATCAGAGGCCACCATTTGCATCTGTCATATTCGTTCCTGTCCGTTAGATGTATTCTTGTCCAATCAGAAGTCTTCATTTCAGAAAGTTCCATCTTCGGCCATGTTCGCTTTGAACCGTTTATTGTAATCATCATCGGGCAGCCCACGATACCGTTGAGGCAACATATCCTCAGATAGTTGCTTGTGCATTCTGAGTATCTATCAGTGCCTGGGTGAATACATTCACCCGATGGGTTGGTCGGTCAGCTTGGTCACGAAGAACGTAACATTGGTCACACTGTCCACTCTCCACTTGGTGTTGGGGCGTTGTTGTTGGGCCCATTCCAAGGGATCCACGGTGTTCAGTTTCTCCAGCATCGTCTTTAGCGACACTCGGTTAATGATGGTAAACGGTTGGTCAAATACCTGGATGTTACTGCTCGGGTAAAAGTATCGGACTTGGACTGTCTCCTTATGCTGCAGCACATAACCAAACGCCAGATTCAATCTGAAGGCCGTAGTTTGATCTTTGAAGATGGCTTCCACGTAGCTACGTAGACGGGCGAGGTCGGTCAGTCGGAAATTGTAGATATCTTGAATAGGCCGATGACGGTGGAAACAGTGCCGTATCATGGGCCAATGGCGCCGATAGATGTCACTCACTGGATGGGCGCCCTGTAAGAGATCGCTAGGAACATTTATGGGCTCGTCTAGAAAATGTTCGATGTTGTCAGGCGTATGACTCAAAACCGTAACGGTGGGGTCCGGCTGGATATCCAGGCTCTGAACTGTGGGTATAGACGGGCTCTCCTTCATCGCATCACCAGTGGCATTCGTCTCCCCGGGCTCATCTTCACTAGGTCTGACCTTCCGCGACTCCTCTTCAGTAGGAAGTTGTCGCACATGCCATGGTACCGGGGCATGAATCAACCGTTGGTGTCGCAGCAACTGACTGCGTCGTTTGAAGAGTTGACTACAACCGTTACATTGTTCCGTCGCGCCCTCGTGGAATGAGCGTTCGTGGCACAGTAAATGATCCTCCCGATTGAATGACCGTGCGCAGGTTGTACAAGTATACCGAGCATCGTTGTGGGTGGAGGCCTCGTGGCGTCGTAAATTATCTAGACGAGTAAACAGCTTCTGGCAAGTTGTGCAAGTGGACATCTTGGTGGTTGACAGAGTGTCTGATGAAACGTCCAGGCCGCTTCCCTTTTATAGCACGTTAGCTGGTGATCTATTTTTAGCACACTCAGTTCAACTATCCCCAAGTCGAGGGCCGAGCCGTGACATCTTCGGTAACCTCCGTGTCTCTTCGGTCACCTCCGTACCGTCAACGATCAATATGTAGACATATAGAGTATGTACGGCATGTTATGGTATTCATCAGTGCATGAGTGACGCATTCAGCCGATGGGGGTGGTCGGTCAGCTTGGTAACGAAAAACGCAACATTGGTCACACTCTCCACTATCCACTTGGTGTTGGGGCGTTGTTGTTGGGCCCATTCCAAGGGATCCACGGTGTCCAGTTTCTCCAGCATCGTCTCTAGCGACACTCGGTTAATGATGGTAAACGGCTGGTCAAATACCCGGATGTTACTGCTCGGGTAAAAATATCGGACTTGGACTGTCTCTTTATGCTGCAGCACATAACCAAACGCCAGATTCAATTTGAAGGCCGTAGTTTGATCTTTGAAGATGGCTTCTACGTAGCTACGTAGACGGGCGAGGTCGGTCAGCCGGAAATTGTAGATATCTTGAATAGGGCGATGACGGTAGAAACAGTGCCGGATCATGGGCCAATGGCGCCGATAAATGTTACTCACTGGATGGTCTTCGTGTAACAGATCGCTGGGAACATTTATGGCTTCGTCCACGAAGTGTGCTTTGCCCTCCACGTCGTACAAAATCTGGCCCAAGGTCTTGTCGTTGGAATTTGACTGTTGAATTAGGGCGACATCATCATCGACCCTCGTGCGATGGGTGGGAGTTCCCCCTGTTTCGATATTGATGCCTACGGGCTCTTCTATCTGCAAACGTGGCTGCGGAACAGGGTGTCGTGTGCGTTGGTGTCGCAGCAACTGACTGGTCAGTTTGAAAAGCCGAAAACATTCTTCGCATGGACGCTTGGGTACTTCATGGCGTGCACGTGTGTGGCGCTGTAAATGATCCGGGCGCTGAAACGACAGTGTACATATCGTACAGTTATACCGGGCGGTTCCTTCGTGCTTGGTAGCCTCATGGCGACGCAAGTCGTGCAGACGAGTGAATGATTTCGAGCACGTAGTACAAGTGAACATCTTGATGGTTGACAGAGTGTCTGATGAAACGGCCAGACCGCTTCCCTTTTATAGCACGCTAGCTGGTATCATGTTCGGGCACTTCCGTGTCTCTTCGGATGTAAAACTCCCCGGATGTAAAAGTGCCCGGATGTAAAAGTGCCCGGATGTTTACGAATGTTCCACCATTCCGGACTTCTATCAGGTACATGTCCAGAAGCTCTCATGTCCTGCATGTGAATAGTCATATTGTGTGTGTATGCATGTGTGTATGCGTGTGTGTGTGTGTGTGTGTATAGGCTTGTGTGTGTGCGTGCGTGTATGCAAGTGTGTGTATGTGTCTGTGTATGCAAGCGTTTGTGTGCGTATGCAAATGTGTGTTTGCGTGTGTTTGTGAAAGGTGTCAAATGGGGACATTGACATGAATACACACCTTTCAAACGGGGACCCCCCTCCAAACGGGGACGTCCCCGTTTGACTTAAGGCTTGAAACGTGCAGCCAAGCCTGTTTTTGGAACTCTGTAGTGAAATGAGGTAAATACGGTATACGTCCACATTTAGGCAGCAAAATTCAAGCGCGAGGTGTATGCGTGTGTTTCCCGCTCCGTGGAGAAAAAATCTGCTCAATACACACAGGTCCCCGTTTGGGCATGAATTAGTTAGTCACGTGACAACGAACGAAGAGAGATAAAACGAGACTGAAGAAAGAACAATACACGATTCGACTGCGGGCAATATTGTACGGAACGTGAGTTGTATTGTCTGATTTACTTTGAAACACTTGTTTGATGGACATAAACCGAAAACGAAACAATAGGCGTACCGTACCTAGTCAGATATTTTGTTTGTCCCCATGTTCCTGCAAATCAGAAGAAAATGCAAGAAGACAACAACAACAACAATCTTCCTTGAGGAATAGTTTATTACTCAGTTGTTGATACTTCAACGTTGTCATTCGATAAAGTGGTAGACGGAAAACAACAACAACAACTAGACAGTGTGGGTACAATGTCACGGTCTTTCCATGACGTCCACCAAAAGTATTATTTCGCTGTATCGTGATGTGGCATATACTACACATTTTCTGGAAAGTTTAATTTGTCAAGATTGCGAGAGCCTTAGATCGAGTGTGAACTTTCATCGTTATGCGCCGTTATCCAAACAATTGCTAAAAGATAAACTATTGAAAGTCTACGGTTTTCTGTATGAGTCCGCTCTATCTGGGCACTGAATATATGTCGCTCAATACTTATTTCTTCGTGTACATCAACATACTTCAAACAGCATGCTAATTGGGGGCGGAAATTGTATCCTGCCTGCAACAATGCGAATGCATTCTTACTGTCAATTCCAAACACATATATATATTTCCTCAATCAAAATTGATGACCTGTACCAGAAACTTCAGCCTAGTATCCACAAATCGCCTGAAACAACAACGAGATGCAGTTGCAGAGATGCCCGTTCAATTACGTATTGTGGCGCGCGATTTTAGTCGACTGGGTATTGTTCGTGAATTAGTAAAGAAATCACTACCTTCTTTTGACAGTCCATTCGTACTTCATCTGGGAACATTCTACGTAAACGGCGGCATGGAATA
>JAVTVY010036671.1:0-170441 GCA_036873755.1 Hanleya hanleyi | reverse complement strand
AGACATTTTGAGTTTTTCAATATCCACATACATTCAACGCCAGAGTTCTTAGAAATAATGGCGCAATACCTTTCCCAAAATGCTTTTACCTCCTGAAGGGCCCTCGTCAATAGGGTTGAAAGAAGCTTGGTGGTGCAGCTTCTAGAACCAGCTATGAATCTAGCTTTGTATGCCGCACCTTTGACTGTACTATCCAATCACAAGGTTTGACCAGAGCAGCAATCGGTGAAAATGATCACCATGTAGGTGGTGCTATGCCTGAATGGGCATGCATTGAATGGAAGAAGGTAGCATTTTCATAAATTGAAAAATAGATTATCAAAGACAGGTTTTATTCAATAACGAACAAATCCTAACCGATAGAACAAAACAGTACTGTCCAATCCCCCGGTTTGACCAGAGCAGCAATCAGTGAATATGGTTATGGTGTAGGTGGTGCTATGCCTTAACCCTGTCAGGCCTGGATTGCCATTATGGCTTCCTCCTATCAAACTTGTTCTCCTATCTCCGGAGTGATAAAAGAATGAAAGCAGACTTTTTAGTTTGTCATATTGGAGTCATTTTGAACGCATTTTCATAGCCCCCGAGCAGAGGATCATTGGTAAATCCAAGATGGCTCCATTTGGGAACCAGAAAAGTTATGTTTTTGTCATTTTTCTTCACACTTTCTGCTTTCCCTCGCGGAAAAGTGGGTGAAAATGATTTTATTTCACATCGGACTATTATTTACTAATTTATCATGCAGTTGCAGGATAATACATAGATAAAAAAATCGAAAAATCTGACCGAAAAACCGACCAAAAATGCCTTTTTGAAAATGACATCCCTATGACGTCATCAAATCGGAATGTTGGATTTGTTTGCATGTTCTGATAGAGCGTGACCCAAGGTTGTGTTGTGGTAAGTTTCTGTAGCCCAGCTGAAGGGGTAAGAAAAATATTTATGGGGCGATATGGTCAGGTTACATAAGGTTAATTAGCATGCATTGAATGCAAGACGATGTCATTTCAAAAATTGCAACGCCGTATACGTCTATTGCTGGAGGAGAAGCAGTCAGTCTGACCTTCAAGTAAGACGGCGAGGAGACGAATGACAACCTGTTGAACCATGCCTCGGCTATCAAATCAAGATAGGGCAATCCGCCTTTTGCCCTATTCGTAATGCCGGTTTCGGCCGCAAGGTGGCGCTAGCGCTCACGGCACTTTTGGTCTGTTCCGGTTGTCTGCTTGACTGAACATGTGCAGGAGGGAATGCGGGTGTTGTATTTCGTCTCGTTTCGTCAGATTTTCTCACTGATGGAGACGTCTTTGGTAGTGTACGTAAGTATAGTCATCAAGTCTAGTTTTTACTCGTTTGTACAAGCATAATAAAAGCCGCTTTCTCAATAAATTGGGCAATCAAAGCTCGTCGTTGTTGTTGTTATAAAACATTTGTTTAGTTATACTAGAAACTTGCGTGTCATCGACTCCGGGATAAAGGATTACTCACGATTGTCGAGGCATTATCACAGATAATATTGTCGCGCTTCTCCAGGCTTCAATCAGCTTTAATCATATTGAGATGATTTATTCTCTTGATAAATTGCAAATGTTTTGTTTTTTTAGATTGTCCTCATTTGGCAAGTTTGAGCAGATCTATGGTTGGTGGCTTCTAACGTATTTGGTGAGTGATGTTACAATAATGACTTCTAACGAGGATTATCCATGTCAGCTATTCCTGTTTTCAAACACTATGGATAATCCTCACATGTGTCTTACTCATTGTTTACAATTTGAGTAATGTCAAACATTTTAATCTTTCAATCTGTGACTGGGTCCTCCAGACAGGGATACATTTAATCTTTTAATCCTTGATTTTTGGCCTATTTAATCACAGATGTTTATAAGTATTGTGTTTGTACATCAGACTTCAGATCTTGTAGCATTCTTCCACGAAATCTGTTCCAATTTGTAGTTATAGAAGTTTGAATGATGTCGGATCTCTCTGACAACGAGGCTGAAATAGCTTCTGTTGATGTAAGGCTTACTATTGCTGATTTACAGGGATGGAAAAAGGCTCAGCTTGTGGAGTTCCTGCAGAAAAGGGGCCTGAAACGCAGTGGAAAAAAAGAAGTCCTCATCAACCGTGTTCACCGTGCTTTAGAGAATGACTCGACATCTGACGAAACCTCATCGGATTCAGAGGAAGACACCCATGCCCAACACTTGCCCGATGCCAATTCACTTAGAGGTAATTTATTTAATTATTTCTAAAATCCTACCAAACTTTGTTTCTTGTAATTCACAATTTATTACAGATCAAATGGTTGAACCGTGACATAATTACACCCAATTTTATTTTATTGCTAATTATATTATTGTTGTTTACTTTCAGAGGGATGGACTGATGTTGACACTAGCACCCTACCCCCGATCCGAAAAGAAGATGTGGAGAATTACTTCCTATACAGGAAAAATGCCCTAACTGCAAGAAGACAGAAGTGTGAACGTCAGCTTAGCAAAGCCAGAAAATTCTGCAATGAACAGTATATTTCTAACCTGCAGTACCACGTGATCAGTGACACTTCATCATATTCCTATTTGAAAGCCAAGTGTAGACCCAGCATGAGAACATCGGTACAGGTTGGTAATGGTCAGACTGCCACCAGTTACTCCATGACGATTACCTTGGTCAAATCAACTGGCAAGATCCATCAAGCCTACTGCAATTGTAAGGCAGGATATGCTGGTCTGTGCAGTCATGTTGGAGGTGCATTATTAAGTGCTGTAAAAATCAAGACAGCCTGTACATCCCAGCCATGCAGTTGGACAAGACCAAAAAACGTTTTCCGAGCACTGAGCCCACAAAGGATCCAGGATATCAAGATAGTCAACACCACAAAAGACAAGAACACCGAAGCTAAGAAACCTTACCCGGGAGTTTACAAGGCTGCCCCAAACGGTCCAGATGCGGTTGGATTTTTAAACTTCATCCTACGAGGTTTAGAGACCGCAAATCCTGAATGTTTGTTATACCAGACTCTTTGTTCAAAGCCTGCGGACATTAGTGGATTTCTGACCAAATTCCAGACTGATATTATGTTCTCTGATACCACAGAGTTGTCTCATCCTTTATGCCAATCGGCTTTCATCTCCTTCACTAGAAATCTGACCGTATCTAAAGATGCAGTCAACTAGAGGTCAGCATAACAATAAAAACTGGCAGGAAGCTCGTAAAGTGGTCATCACTGCATCTAACTTTGGATCGATTTGCAAGCGTCGACCTACTACACCACCCGAGAACCTTCTGAAGTTATTGCGGGGCTATGTCCAGGCTCCATCAAATCTACCGAGTTTGACATACGGTAGGAAGATGGAAAACCGAGCCAAGAAAGCCTATGTCGATCATCACAAAGGAGTCTGTGGAGGCAGGCTGTATGTGTGCGACAAAGGCCTCTTTGTGAACCCCCAGTTCCCATATCTTGGTGCCAGTGTGGACGGGCTGATTAAATGCGATCTTTGTGGATCTGGGGTCTTGGAGATCAAGTGCCCCTACAAAAACCGAAACATCCATCCCAAAGAGTGTGCCTTGGACAAGACTTTTTGTAGTGAGTTGGTGGACGGTGCCTTGAAACTGAGAGAAAGTCATTCTTACTACTACCAGGTGATGGGGCAACTGGCTCTTTTTGAAATGGATTGGGCCGATTTTGTCGTTTGGACAAAAAAAGGTATCCAGGTCGAAAGAGTTCAGTTTAGTCCCTCATTCTGGGAGGAAAGGATGCTAAGTCAGCTGAAGGACTTTTATAACCACGACTTTGTTGCTGAATTGTTCAGTGAACGTGTTCGTCGTGCCAAGTGTTTATACTGAATTCAATAATGATATTTAGTGTTTATACTAAATCTTTGAACACCAGATTTCATAATGTAATGATGCCTAAACTCATCACACCCTGGTTTTCATTAAAACAGTTTCTACTTGTATTATAAACATATTAGAGTATTAAATTGTATATTGATATCAGAGAATAAGTTTGATACGGATGTACATATGTAGTTTGATACGGTGTACCATTAGTATTTTATAGTAATTTAGCTTCTAATATATTATAATGTTATTGTACCAGTACGGTGTAGCATAACTATATTTTCAACATTTCAATAATAAACTATAGATTGATTGTAATGTTAGTTATTTTTCCTTCATTTTATATGGACAAGGTTTGGTGAATTTGGAAAGAGTTGTATGCCCAAAGGTAACATAGACAAGGCTTTGATGTAAGACCTCCCACTGAAAAGGTAATATCCTGGATAAAAGACTGACAATACAACTTGCAGCAAATCCTTTGTAAATTATATTTTGTGAGTCTTACACCAAATCGTTGCCGTAACATATCTGTCAGAGAGAGATCTCAGAAACCTAACTGGATTCAGGGGCGATAACTCTTTAAACTTGATGTTGATACACCACTTTCAGCTTTGTTCAGAGTTGTCAGAAATTGTCATGATCTTAAGACTGGCTTCGCTTGTTACATGTATCTACAGATACCCAAATCTAAGCAAAAAGAAAATATTCCTTCACTTTCAATCAACCTTTTATTATTACAGCAAACAAATTTTCATATATACATCCTGAAATTAGGTTGAAGTTAGAAAATACAAAAAACATTTTTCAAGTGATTACATGAGAACACTGTGTGCAAATATGATTCATGTTCACATCACTTCAACAAAGGTTGATCAAAGTTTGTGAATGCAGCACAAAGAAAAACCATTTGCTCCGCCAAATGCACCTCTGTCAGTGGAAATGTTCCCTGTAACACCCTACAGTTCTTTATTTGCTCCATCTTCATCTCGACCACAATTCTGGGTGAAGCAATGTCCTGTGTCTTGAAGAATTCCTGAGGGGTCATTTGACGTTGTCCATGAATGAACGGCGGCATATTTAGTCCAATTCCTGGTGGAAGCAAATCTTCCACGGTGAACCCTTTGTCGGCCATTATGATGTCCCCTTCTTCCAACCGAGGAAGAAGATTGTGGCCATCCTGATGAAATATATGCCTGTCAGAGGCACGTCCACCCCATAACGTGGAAACAAATGTCACAAGTCCATTTGGTGTAACACCGATCAATACCTTCAGTGTGTTTGAATGTTTATACTCAGACCATGTCTGCCACTGAGCCTCAAGACCACTTGGTTTTTCACATTTGAATTCAGTAGCATCCAAAACAACACGCACTAACTTGAACTGGGAAAATCCTGCAGGTAAATTTGTCAGAATTTGTTCACGTGATGGCCATGGTACAAGTTCACGGCAGCAGTCAAACATAAAGTTCATCCAGGTGTTCATTACACGTGAAACGCTTGCTGTTGAAACGCAAAACAAATCAGCTAGATGCATTTCCAGAAGTCCAAGTCTCAATCTCATCATGGCCATCAAAAACTCATCCACAGGCCGGAGGAACCGTTTGCGTCCAGGCTTCTGCAAGTTGTTGTTGAAGTGTCGGGCCTCTGTTACAGTACGTTTCTGTCCATGCCAATAATTGAGCTTATCAGCACCAGCTTCAACCATCCCGGTGAACATAAGCCAAAACGTTGCGAAATTCCTGAAACCGGTGTAAAATCTGGTTCTCTCATCATCACCTTTAATATCCTCTACAGTGATTGTTGGTAGTTTCGTCTCGCAGCCTGCGTCCTGTAAAATAGAATGTGACAACAGTTTTGAAGAAAATGTGAATATTGTTTCCCCTGTAATTGGTATCAGTAACAGATACTTTGATAAAATATATGTCAATAAAACCACACCATCAAATACATGTATACCAGAATCTCAACTGCTGGAACAGCTCCTTAATCAGTATAAAATGTTAACACAACTTCAAAAATAAGTAGGCTACCTTGTAATCACTTAGGGAAGGCCCATGTTGGATGTTGCTGTCAACACGACCACGGTTATCAGTGTAAGAGGGCCCCACCTGAATACCAACACTGACTGTTACTGGTTTGATCTGATGAAATATGAAAATAATAAAACCAATAAATAAACAAAACAAATACATACAGCTATTAATGTACTAGTTAATAATAAACTAATTTGATTTAGATAAATGAAAACACAATGCAGGTAATCATTTGAGAGATTCTCTAGGTAAATATCCCCAATCATTACATGTATATTTAAAATATTAAATGCAAGCAAATGCGCTTTAACAATAGTAACAACATCTTCAAGATGTATCGTGTGTTCAACAAATGATGACTGAAACTAGAAAGAGAATAACTTCTCTAAAACTAATCTTAAAAGGCCTCCAACAAAACTTGCATACCTGATAGGGTGTTTCAATTATGCTGTAAGATACCCTGTTATGATGTGGATCTGTCAGGATTTCAGCCTCCGCATCATGATATCTGGCACCTCCAGACTCTAACTGGGCACCGGGTTCATCTTGTAAACCTGAAAGACATTTATAGCATTGATAGTCTACAATGTTGAACGTGAAGGCTTTAAGCAGATTCACTGAAGGTGAAAATATGCTAAATATGGGCCACATTTAAGATATGCCACAGTTCATCTAATGTTTTTTGTTGAGAATGTTCACTTGAAAATTTAGAACATTTGATCACTTGAAACATGGCAGAATGCATTGTGACTCGTGTGATCAAAGTATTCGATTTCATTCCCTTGCTTGTAAGTAGGTACACGTAACTTACGGGTCAAATCACCTTTGTTCGACACATCTTCCAAAGGATGCCTTGTGAACAGACGGCTTGCTCGTGGGTTCTCTCGATCCAGGTGAAGGATGGTGGGAACATCTCCTCGCTGACACACACGGTTTTTGAAATGCAGGTTGCAAATTCTGGAGCTTTCCGTGACTATTCCATTGGGTCTCACTAGCTTGATGCTTCTCAGCCAATCTGCTCTCTTTTTCTTCTTGGGTACCCTATGAAGAGAGATGACCGTCCCATCATACAAAATCTGCTTGTCCCGTTTGGAACAGATAAAACAATATCTATGTCCTCCAACTCTGCCTCCCACCATTATGAAAATGATTGGCAGTAGAAGATAAGCATCAGAAGATAAGTCAGTAGGACAAATATTGGTCCCAGGGAATAAATTATGGAAGTGAATCAGTCAAAATATTTTGTGTGTTATGGGACAGAACAGGAATATGTAGATATATATATACATTTGTTTCAATGCATTTTGCAGAAGAAATACATGGTATAATAATTAGATAATTAAAAAATTAAAAATAAGTAGCTATTAGTGCAAAAACTACTTCCTCAGTATTTATGAGAAGTTAATTAATTTCCTGTTCAGTGTGTCTTTTCACAATAAAATTATGAAACACTATCAGCAGTCCCAACTGAGGCGGGTTGGGTTCTTGTTTATCACATTATAATCATACAGCTACATTAAGAGCTACATGGTAGTCGGGCTAACTAATAATCCGATTATTTTTCACAGTACTTGATCAACCTAACTGGCCCCTGCTGATTGTTTTCAGGAGAGTGTGGTTTAATCAGGCTGAACTGCCGGCCACCCACCATGTTTTATAACAACAACAACGACGAGCTTTGATTGCCCAATTTGTTGAGAAAGCGGCTTTTATTATGCTTGTACAAACGAGTAAAAATTAGACTTGATGACTATACTTACGTAAACTACCAAAGACGTCTCCATCAGTGAGAAAATCTGACGAAACGAGACGAAATACAACACCCGCATTCCCTCCTGCACATGTTCAGTCAAGCAGACAACCGGAACAGACCAAAAGTGCCGTGAGCGCTAGCGCCACCTTGCGGCCGAAACCGGCATTACGAATAGGGCAAAAGGCGGATTGCAATTGGTCTCTTGGAGGCTAATACCCCAGTAAAGCAGGTTGCCCGTAGAATGGGTGTGAGCCCAAATGCAATCCGGAAGTTGCGTGCCAAGTTTCAGCAGACTGGTGAGGTCAAAGATTTGCCGAGAAGTGGCAGACCCAAGATCACTACTCGAGGTCAAGATCGCCTGATCAGGAACCTAACTCTCAGAAGGAGAACAGCCACAGGTGAGATTCAACAAAGTTGATGCCGCACCAAACTAAGAAGGTTCTGGAACTATGAAATGACCAAACCTAAATCCATCTGAGAAGTCCATAGTAATCGCTCGAAAACGAAAATGTGAATGCGCTTGGCATAATAACCGTATCCGTAGTTTAAGACTACATGAATATGTGTCAGGCCTTGGGCGCTAAATCAGCGTGAGTGAAGCCATCCACGCTAACTTCAGCACACTAGCTATGCCATATATTCGTGTGGTATTACACTACTTGTATGCTTTATTCAGTTACCCTTTTTCACGTTCGGGTTTGAACGATATTTTAGAAAGTTCCCAGTAGGCATTAGGCGTGAACACATCATAGTCATCATCCCTACTCTTTTTCTTAACCATAACATATTCCGGAATTGTCAATATATTCATTGAGAATATATTTTTTGTAGTCATTTAAAAGTGATCGTATAAGACTATTTTCGTTCTTTTAGGAATACACTATCGTAATATAGCACTGATTCTAGTGCAGAAACTGATCGAGTCCCGAGGGGGATTCGAACCAGCGGGGTCGCTGGTTCGAATCCCGCTCGAGACTCGATCAGTCTTATATTCATTGCTCTGTGTTTCAGCAACAGACATCAGGAATGAGGTGCATGCAGCCGCTAGAGCCGGAGGGAGGAGGGTCAGCGATCAGACTGTGAGGAGGCGCCTCCATGCTACAGGACTGCGTGCTCGTCGCCTGGTCAAGCAGGCAATACTGCTATTGCGCCATAAGAGAGCACGCCTCCAATGGGCAAGAAACCATGCTCGTTGGACGAGGCATCAGTGGGCAAATGTGCTATTCACCGATGAAATGCGTACATGTCTCCGTCACATCGACGGCAGGAAGCGTGTTTGGCGTTGGCGAGGTGAGCAACACGCTGAGTGCTGTGTGCAGCCTGTGACGGCATTTGGAGGAGGCAGCGTGATGGTATGGGCAGGCATCAGTGCTAGAGTGAAGACAGACCTCATCCCCATTGATGGAAACTTCAACGCCAATCGGTGTGTGGCTCAGGTTCTCGGCCCACATGTGATACCAACTGCTGCCGTCATTGGAAATCAGTTTGTGTTAATGGATGACAATGCACGCCCACACAGGGGAAGAGTGGTTAATGCATTCTTGCATAACCAA
This sequence comes from Hanleya hanleyi, assembly GCA_036873755.1. Taxonomy (NCBI): domain Eukaryota; kingdom Metazoa; phylum Mollusca; class Polyplacophora; order Lepidopleurida; family Hanleyidae; genus Hanleya; species Hanleya hanleyi. The sequence continues at coordinate 161,259 of JAVTVY010036671.1, read as the reverse complement.
GGCATTGAGCGGATGGTATGGCCTGCCAACTCCCCAGATCTCAACCCCATCGAGCATCTTTGGGATCAGCTGAAGCGGGCGGTATACCGAAGAGTGAATGAACACACGGTTCTTGCTGACGTCCATCGTCTGTTACAACAGGAATGGGTGGCCATTCCGCAACGCCGGGTGATCCACCTCATCAACACTATGCGAGGACGATGCCGTCAAGTGCTAGAGCGACGTGGTGGATACACGCGCTATTAACCCCTGTTAATTGTGTGATTGGATAGCACTGTCTGCTCTACCGGTTAGGATTTGTTTCTTACTGAATAAACTGTTTCTTTGGTAATCTGTTTTGCAATTTATCGAAATGCTATCGTTTTACATTCAATGTATGCTAATTATCCATATCTAACGTGGGATTTAGGGACCTGTCCAGGCCGGGGGCGCTATTTCGCATCTACCACCCCCCCCCCCCCTAGTTTTCTTACGTCTTGAGCTCGGATGCTGAAGCTTACCACACTACACCATTGGGTCACACTCCAACAGAACATGCAAACACATCTGATCTGATGACGTCACAGTGACGACATTTTCCAAAGGCATTTTTGCTCGATTTTTAGGTGAGATTTTTCGATTTTTTTATTTATGTATTTTCCTTGCAAAATGCATGATAAGTTAGTAAATGATAGTCCGATGTGAAATAAAATCATTTTTACCCACCTTTCCGCGAGCAAAAGCAGGAATTCCAAGGAAAGGATGAAAACATCACTTTTCTGGTACCCCAAATGGTCGCCATCTTGGATTTACTCACGATCCTCTGCTCGTGGGCTATGGAAATACGTTCAAAATTACCCCAATATGACAAACTGAAAAGCCTGCTTTCATTTTTTTGCCGCTCCGGAGATAGGAGAGCAAGTTTGGTAGGAGGGAGCCATAATGGCCCTCCAGGCTGGGCAGGGTTAAGGCATATCACCACCTACACCATAATCATATTCACTGATTGCTGCTCTGGTCAAACCGTGTGATTGGACAGTACTGTTTTGTTCTATCGGTTAGGATTTGTTCGTTATTGAATAAAACCAGTCTTTGATAATCTGTTTTGCAATTTATGAAAATGCTACCTTCTTCCATTCAATGCATGCCCATTCAGGCATAGCACCACCTACATGGTGATCATTTTCACCGATTGCTGCTCTGGTCAAACCGTGTGATTGGATAGCACTGTCTTTGCCCTACCGGTTCGGATTTGTTCGTTACTCAACAAAATCTGTCTTTGATAATCTGTTTTACAATTTATGGAAATGCTACTGTCTTGCATTCAATGCATGCCCATTCAGGCATAGCACCACCTACATGGTGATCATTTTGACCGATTGTTGCTCTGGTCAAACCTTGTGATTGGATAGTGCAGTCATTGCTCTGCCTGTTAGGATTTGTTCGTTATTGAATAAAATCCGTCCTTGATAATCTGTTTTGCAATTTTTGAAATGCGACCGTGTTGCATTGAATTCATGCTCATTCAGGCATAACACCACCTACAGGGTAATCATTTTTACAGATTGTTGCGCTGGTCAAACCGATGTTCTGTGTGAAATCTCGTGACGATCGCATAAATATCTTAGAAAATATTAGCCAATGTTTAGGGGGGAACTTACTTTTGTTGAGGTGTTTATATATATATCCATTCACCACTGTAGTGTAGGATACCTCAACATGAAGGATATTCACTTTGGTAAAACACCATCCTGAACTGAAGGATACCACATGTCAGCTATTTTCGTTATAAGATGTAGGATGACATATATATATATATTTGTATGTCTGCAATAACTCTTGCCGTGGCAAGTTGATCATACCTCGTCAAGAACAAGGGGCAGAATGCACAGATCTTACCTTACATGAACTTCTTATAGGCCGCCAGATGATGTAGAGATCACATGGCTTACGTACCGTGATTTCATTGGCAGAGCCAATCAGAATTCAAACACTGGCGTTTGACAGCTTTACAAGGTCATATTTTAGTAAAGAACAAGACCTCAAAATATGAATAATCTCTAATTTTAGAAAAGTAATTAGTATGGAAACATAAGTTACATAATCCCCAACATTTATTAATATAAATATAGGAACGCACAAATGCATTATTTGAATCCCAAATACTAATCGAGCGCACAGAGCTAGTTCCAACGAAGTGTCCGTGAACGAAACAATGTGACAAAACTACACGTCTAAGAAAGAAATAAAGGAAAACCACACTTTCTCACCCACATTTCCAGGTAAAATGCGACCTCCGCTTTCACAGTACATATTCATTTAAGAGCTAAAATTATTACAGACGCTGTAATCGATCATAACCAGACAAAACGAAAACTGGCACCGCGGTAACACCACTAATGTTAACTCGGCCGAAACCTACATAACACTTTACATACGAGCAAAATTTATGCAACGTATTTGACCAAGTCAACGTATCGAAATTTCGTCGCACTACTCTATTCCATACTCCAATATTTCAAGCACGTGAAATAAAACAAAAATTATTTGCGGGGAATGGGACTTCCACATCCCTAGCTGGACATGCTAGTGGGGAACCCTCAATCTCAGGTTAATTACCATTGGTGAAGTTAACGTCCAACAAATGCAAAATTGAGCTTGGCATCCGGCCCTATGTTATTCAGTGATGTATTCCCCTAGGGACCCTGTTGCCTCGACGGAGGTCTTTGCGCTCATACAGCGCTTGTTTAGTAAATGTTCGTGAGTTAATCGTGTATGACCGATTCTACATCGCCTGATCATAGCTTGATCGAAACTTTTCTGGCTGTTCAGATGAGTATAGCCTACAGGTTTTTTTTTGAACTCGTGCAGTTTGTTATTATCTACAGTATCATATAAAGATTGAAACAGCTTTCTCACATAAGCACAGGTAGAGGGCCTGAAATCGCTATATGGGATTTCAGCAGGATCAAACCTCATTATCTAGGGCTGACTTAGCCATTTCATCAGCTCCAGTATTTCCATTGATGCGAAGGGATTGCTGACAGCAATATACGACCGTATCGTGCAAGATCTCTTGGCGCCACGTTTCGTAAGTATTTTATAACTTGTCTCAACCCGTGACTAGGGGCCATTTGAATATCACGTGTGTTACATCTGCATGGTGTTCATTGAGCAGGCCCAATTAAAGAATGAGAAAGTTGAAAATTGAAAAATACTTGGATTTATTTTAACCAACTTCTCCAAGTGCAGTTTTCGTTACAATTCTTTAAGGAGGTTCCGGACACATTTATGTCTACTGCGGATGTTTCTGTACATCTACCGAAATTGGAATATTTTATTATAGAAGAATAAAAAGGGAAATATTAACTTGAAAGAGAACAGTTTTGAAAGAATTTTTGAATTGCATAAAGTGTTCTCCAAATTTCGAGGCAATTTAGACCGCATGGAAGGAACGCTGGCAAACTGACTAGGCGAAATCCGGGTTATATCTTCATGACCATGGTTGGCCATGTTCGCGTCCTACTAGTTCGAAAAAACGCCAGGTGACTCCCACTCTTATTAGATTTTTTGATTTAGCATTGTCCTGGAAAACTTTTGAGACATCTTGAGGAAAATGACATTTTGACGTTTTAGCAAAAATGTGTTCTTACTATAAAAAAAATGGACATTTTTCATTGAATTACTGTCTAATCCATATATTTCATCAGGGTTAAACCATTATAGTAGACCATATAAATTCCTAGATTCTGCAAAACTAAGCCTGGTGACCCCTGAATTTTATCTTTTATCTTGAATATTGACGGTTTGCGCTACCTCTTGTCGAAATATAATAAAGAAATTATTGGTTGTTTGAGAAAAAGGTACAAAAAATACATATCTTACATAGATGACATTCTAGAACTGAGTCTAGTGGGTATTCTTAATTTTGACAAAATATGTTTATCGGGTTTCATGATTCTCATTCCACTTGAGAAGAAATAGATATACACGACTCTTCAGCAAGGCACATCCGCAATATATATGCCAAATTTCATACTTGATTGAACACGGTAGAATTGTCAGAAAGTTTGTTATACCCGTGAAAATTCAACAGTGAAATAAGCCCCAAAAATCATTTGCTGCAAATATATGTTACAAAAAATTTAACTTTTTAAAATCATTAACATAAGTAATACTCATGGGAATAATAAATTGTCAACAACAATCAAAAGGCTAGCTAAATGGGCACCAATACCCCTTACTTGTGAACAGGATACATACCTGTTATTGAATTCAAACTATAACTCATATCGAGAATAGATATTTTTATCGGAGTTTACGAATCTTACTCAATTTGAATTAGGAGACGAATTTTAAAAACAAAATAAATAATTATACACGATTCTTCAGCCAGACGCATGTAAAGTATGTATGCTAAAGTTCCTAAGTTTCATTTGACATAGTAGAAGTTATTAGAAAGATTGCAATGACATTTTGCTTGTATTGTTGATACTAGAGGTCGTTCATCTGTAGAATAAGAAGAGGTTTGTTCTACAGCTTCAGCGAAAGCGAAAATAAGCGCGTCTCGTCGCACATTTGCAGCTACGAGAAAAATCTCTGTTGTCATTTACAAAGTTGTTAGCAACTCGTCAGCAGCTTTTACGATGATTAACAAGAGTTCGGAGTTCCTAGATTGATCAATTGGAGTTAGACGCAATAATGTCGCGAACTTGGGGATGACAAAATTAAAGGCACGTTTGTAAAAGTAAAATGTTGGTGAATAGTATGGCCCATTTAGAACTTTCTCATGATTCTCAGCTTATTGAATTTATGAAATGGACTGACATTGAGCCCAATATCATCGACCATCATCAAAGGCCGGTAACCTCACCGATTGAAATTCTGCTGTTATATTTTCGATGTGGAGGCAGAACTTTTCATGGACGAAGGCTGGCTTATGAATGTCGGACTTAAGCTTGTGTTTATCGCACATCTGACCTTTCAAGTTAGAACTCCACGCTACCAAGAAGCGAGTATCAACCCCTCTAGTGTGGTCATTTATCGCGTGCATTTATCATTCTGTATAACCTTACTGTGGAAATAATTAGATCCCAGACCAGATACGCAATTCTTCTTCAATCGGCTCATATGCTTCGTGCTTCTTCAGTCATCTATTCTTATCGATTGCTGTTGGGATGAAATTAAACCGATAACGAATTTCTGAATACAAAATCACAATTCCACTTTACTATTTCAAACAAAATGATAGCTGGACAATATTCTGAATGAGGCGAAGAGGAAAATTGCTTTAAAGAGATTAAATTACTTTCCGCAATATTATACATGTGGGTTAAGTTTCCTATCGGAAAAAATGCGGGAAAATTTCTCCATGAAAAAATCACACAACGTTAAGGAGATTCAATGTGGCGAACATCAATTGGAATTACGAGAACGATCGTTGGAGTTTCAGCCAAAATTATCATAGTCAGGTAAAGTATTCCAGCCAGATAATCATCCAAAACGATGTGCATTGAACTTTTCAATCCGGACGAATTTAAGTGGGAAAAATATTCCGAGAAAGGTTTGGAAAAAATGTCTGATTTCTGGATGGCATCGCTGAATTGCAGAGATATGTACGAGATCGGTGAAGCTGACTACGTCTAGCGAATAAAAAGCAGCCATATGACTCCGCTGGAAAGTTTCTCTCGGCACCTCACATTCAGACTCAAGAATACAGAGAATTCTCTGAAATATGTCGACAATGTTTTTTATTAGAAGAAATCCTGTTAACTTAAGCGGTCGGAAGTAAAGTCCCCGCTAAATTATTTGAGGCAGACAACTGATACGGAGGACATGGAACTGTCGGTCAGTTGAACTATTGCCAACGTCAGTTGAGCACTTATCAGTCTTATTTCTTGGCACCGCAGGGGCTCATTGGGAAATTCGACCGGGAAAACGCTTGTCATCAACAGAGTTTCAGCAGGATGTATGCACTAATCAGACTAGTATAGCCTGTTTGCCAGTTTTTACCAGACTTAATGAAATGTACTTATTTCGCCTCGGAATGATTTTTTCCCGTTTTCCAGATCTTGAGATATTCGATCACAGACTTGAATAATGACCATTGGATCGTCGTCTGCATCATGATCATGGACTTTCTCTTCGGTAGACTTGTTTCTGCTAGTTTTCATCTCGTGGAATCTTTTCCACTCTCGTCGGGTTTCGTTTCGTCTACCACTGATATCGGGGCTGCTTGGGACAAATGATCCACTGCAGGCGCCATATAGTCAGGGACTATCTTGGGAATAGTACAAAGACTACATTGGGTGAGGATTCGGCCCACAATGAAAAGCAGTTCAAGGGCCAACGTTCAATATTTTAAATTATTTTTCGTGGATTATGGGGACAAGAGCTTCATTTAAAATCGGGGGGATAGTATAACATAAATACATGACATCTCTCATTGAAAATGACATTTTCGATTACGGGTTTAACATTGGTCACACTCTAGCAGATTTTACCTTTGTAAAGTATTCGAACTGCATCACACTGTACACTGCTCTATTGAATGACCTCTTGATAATAGTTTATCTAAAATATTTCTCTTAAGAAATCGATAAACTTCTACTAACGGGTCTCGTCCAATCGTTCGATACGTTTTTTCGATAACCAAGTAATACTGATCAATATCTCCGTAACAGTTCACACGGCACAATCGCGTCGGATATCATGTTCTCGTAATCACATCGAGAATAACAGACGATATCCTAGCCATTTCGAATATCGGTTTGGATGCATGGATTGTCCCATAAATTGCTATGCATATATGGTGCAATTTTGGATTTCCGAACATCTTCGATAGATGGAATAGAGTATGAGGACTCATATGATACCAAACTATAAATTTAAATTTTATATCGAGTGCGAGAGCGAAATTTTGTTTCAAGCCTTCCATTATACTATATATGCTCTAGGCATATATATGCATAGTACATATCGGTACTGTGTTATGTCCTTATTCGTCTAAAATATGGGATTAATAAACCATTAGTTTGCGAGTGCCTATCACAAATATGGAGAACACGCTTCTTTCAGGGAGTTAAAGTAAAAGTAAGCCGATTAAAATGGTGTAATCTCCTTTGTATTATATTACATAAGAATGGCCATTCACGTTAGGACTGGGGTATTCAAGTTGCAAAACGTATCACACAATAGCTAGACTACGTCATAGACTTGCCTCTTCCCTTATAGATATCAATAAAGTATCTCAGAGCAGGTTGAGAATGGGTTTCTTCTAAGGTGATGAGACGTGAAATTGGTCTATTGTCTTGAATGTGAAAGAAACAGTAAACAGAAAAGAACATGCGATGCTGACATTAACTTGTGGCGATTTCATTATCAAAGGATGAGCTGCATTTGAAAATAAATTTCAATGCATTCCACGTCCATTACATTACATAAATTGGTAAACGCTCCAATCGCTGTCGGCAAAAACATGCAAAGATTTGATGAACAAAGGTAGCGTTTTGCCTTCCATCTGTCTTCTTGTACGAGTTTGTCATAACTAGCATACATCCTTGTCTCTACCTGTTCTTTATGAGCAAACACAAATGCGTTGTATAAACCTGATGTCGTCCAAATAATATATCACCATAATAACATAGAACTTGTATTCGATAACCTGGCGCTGCTTTCTTTTCCGTATGACAACGTTAATGCTGTAGAACACTAGAGATAGCCAGATACTTTTGTATACAACGTTGAAACAGCGTTGATATATGGATATCAGTCATGTGATGTTACTTTGTATATAGAATTACTTGAATTTCATATTATTAATATCTATGTGAAAGTTGGCAATGCAATGTATCGACAGCATATAGGTATTGTAATGGGGACTAATTGTGCACCCTGGTGACCGCTAGCCTCAAACCGCTGAACTGACAAAGGTTCGAGCCCAGCTGGTCCATGTGTGAAAGTTTGTCAGTTACTTGCCGACGGGCGGGGGTTCTCTCCGGGTACTCAGGCTTCCTCCAGTAACCAAACTGACTGTCAGCATATGAGTGACACAACCTTGAGTGTGACATTAAGCCAAATCCTCCCACTAGTGTGCACACTTTTGGCTGACATATGTATGTTCTATTTCTAAAAAAAACTCTGGCGTTGAATGTATGTGGATATTGAACAACTCAAAATGTCTTACGGAGGATGCTAAAGGTCACATACCGTACAGACATGTATCCACATGGGATTTCTCGACTATCTATACTACAATCCCTCATCAGGACCTTATTGACCGTCTAAGTTCATTAATAATATCTGTGTTCAAGAAAACTGATCGTAGATATATTAATGTCGGAAGCCATAAAGCATTCTTTAGCTCTACTACATACAAGATATATCATGCATGGGATGTTTCTTTGTTTATAGAGTTGCTTGAATTTCTCATTAAAAATATGTATGTGAAATTTGGCAACACAATATATCAACAGCATATAGGTATTCCAATGGGTACTAATTGCGCACCCCTGTTGGCTGACCTGTATCTCTTCTCTTATGAATATGACTATATGCAGGCGCTTTCAAAAACCGATCCATTCAAAGCCCGTTCCTTCTCATTCACCAAACGCTATATAGACGTTCTTCTCGCTGTGGATAATCGCTATATAAATGACGCAGTGAAGGATATATATCCACCTTCACTGGATTTGAAGGAAACTACAGATAGCCCTACAGGCACGTCATATTTAGATCTATATCTCTATAAAAAATTAATGCGGGCATTCTCTCTCGTCGACTTTATGACAAAAGAGATGATTACAATTTCGACATCGTAAACTATCCCTTTCTGGACAGTAATATTCCAGTGGGGCCTGCATATGGCGTATAGATATCTCGCCTAGTAGCATTTGCTAGATCCTGTGTTAATTGTGACGATTTCAATCGTCACAAAACATTGTTGCAGAAACTTATAAAACAGGGCTATTCATCCAAGCGCCTCCACTCAAAGTTTCTCAAATTTGGCGATACATATCGCATGCTGATAGCAAAATACGAGCGTAGCGTGCAAGATCTATGGCGTTACGTTTCGTAACTTGTGTCTAATTCCGCTTAACCCGGGGCTAGGGGCCGTATGAACCCATGTACTTCAAGATCCTCACGGTGCTCATATGAACAGTCACAATCAAAGCGTGACTGAGATACACTATTCTCTAGATAACGACTTTAGAACGATTATTATGGATTAAGAATACTGATCAGCGATACGGATTTTATATTTTTGGAACATCATGATGTCTTGTCGGCATCATTGAAAACTGTTGACCGCTTCTCTCTTGGAGGAAACTAGCCTATGTTTATGTATACTATGATTGTCTTTTTTGAATTTGGTGCTAATACTGTTATATGGAATAGGTCTTTGGGTTATGGACGCGGACATTCTTTAATGGACGACGGCTGAATTATGAATGACGGACTAGACGCTTGTATTCTTATGAATACGACTATAAGCAGACGCTTTCAAACCAGATAATTTCAAAGCCCGTTCCCTCTCATTCACTAAACGCTATATAGACGATCTTCTCCCTGTGGATAATCGCCATATAAATGATACAGTGAAGGATATATATCCATCTTCACTTGATTTGAATGAAACTACAGAGGACCCTAACGGTATATCACATTTAGACCTCTATTCCTACAAAAATGAAGCGGACCGTCTCTCTTCGAATTTACGACAAAGGAGATGATTACAATTTCCCTTTGCTGTCCTGTCTGTGGTCATATGTGTAGACAGAAAAAATAGTAATCGATCAATTGCTGCTGTGGAGACGATGAACGAAACGTTATCAGCCTTCTGGATTTGATGGCTGGTTTTACTGTTTCATATTTTACTCTAAACAGAGGACTGAGAGATTCTTTTTATCAAGCAGCTACTGTAGAAGAGTTTTTAGTGGGGTAAAAGACTGTATTTTAGATTATTTGAGAGAAAGTTTTAATGTATGTTCATGTTTTGGTGTGTTGTGTTGATTACCACTGGATTGTGGAGTTGTTGACTTGCTTTTGTTGGAATTACAACACATATAATGGAAGTGGGAAGAGGTGCCGACATACTGACAGAGCCACATGACTTCAGAGTATAGTCTTCTGGTTAACCTATTTTAAAGCACATACCATGAATCTAACGATTCGTGATATGTGTTGTATCTCAGGTATGCTTTTATTTTGTACCTGTTCATGTGGCAACTTGGATGACATGACCACACGGCCCCTAGCATCGGCATAAGCGGTATTAGATACAAATCTAGAGAGCTATGATGGAAATGCTCTGACAACTCGTATATTGGTAATTGGTGAGCCGTGTCGCTGTGACAACCCGTACACTGGGGATTGGTGAGATGTATCGTCGTCAGATGAAAACGACGACATTGAAACACAAAAGACTAGTCTGTAAGGCCCGATGTCGACCCAGCATAAACTTCCCACAAATGCCAACATATATCAAAGACCAGAAGGTCTGTATAGGGGGCGGGCCTCGGGGACGAAACGTCCACCAGCAGAATCTGGCCATATACAGGTGAAAATTACAACACATATGCTTAGAATTTTTGTTTTGTCGTCGCTATATAGCTGAAATATTGCTGAACGCGACGTTAAACCTTAATTCTCTCTCTCTATGAATTCGTCCGCCAAATTCCGTATTTCAGTATATATGATATACAGGTACGGTGAAACAGTTCTGGAATGACCATTAACGGTGTAATGGAAAAGGACCAATATGATTTTCCTTTTTTTTCTTCAACTCAAATATCAGCCATCAATCTCTTTCCTTCCATATAATACATTGTGAAACTCATACACATATGTAGTACGAATGCGCGCGACGCAGGTGGTCGGTCACTTCGCTTGACACATTTTGCAGGCATGATGCGCTCGAGAAACGTTTCCATCGGCGTGTTCAGTAAAATACTGATTAAAGTAATGATTTAAATTATAAGGGGAAAATAATCACATATTAATTACTTGATGAAAATTTCCACTCTCGGAGAGGAAAATACATCCCAAACTCGCCTCGTCGGCTCGGTTGGGATGTATTTCACTTATCTCGAGTGGGAATTTTCATCCCATGATCAAGTTATAAGGGATCCTCTTAATCTAATCATAATAATGTGTGAACCGATTATACAATTAACTGTATAGAACGTACAGTGATCTCCTTTTGGCAGCTTTATTCTGTAGTTGGTCATTCAGGCACACTGGCCAAACTTTCGTGTATGTCCTGTCATATTTCTTATAATAGAACGGCTGTTTATGGAATATATTTTCTGGACATAGGAAGCATATATGTCCAACCATATTTTGCACAGCACAGTGATGGGCTCTCTAATAAGAAAGCACAGGAAACTACCCACTCTCAAGAATCCTGACTAAGCTCATGTATATGTATCGGAACCCAACGTGACTCATGGATACGTAAATGAGTTTAGAGCACTGAAATGTGTGTGAACCAGATATCCATGTAACTGTACGTTGATATATTTAACTAAATTCTTGGGGTTCAATTCCGAATTAAGAAAAACTGAAAATGGAATAACAGCAAACAAAATGATTATGTACCAAAAATAAATACAGGGTACTTAAACGCAAAAGCCCGATGCTTAGACGACAGTGGAGAATGAAACGTCTGTGATGATGTTGGATGCCTTGTCAACCAGAATGATAAATGTGACTCGATGAAATGTGATTTTTAGTTCTAACTATGCGAGTCTAGTTAGATACACAATCAGCATTAGAGGCTAAAGGTTAGATTGGAACACATGCAGAGAATTTTCTACATCTGTCAAGATATTTTCGTTTGAAGAGGTTTTAATAAACGTACAATAAATGAAACAATAAAACTATCCACATATTGTGGTAGCGTCAATTCCATGGTTAGATTGGGAAACCACCAAATAAAATTGAGGTGTTCTATTGCAAGTTTTTAGTTGGTGGGAGCAGATGAATTGGTTGTCTTCACCTTAATAGGTGCAGCCAACACAATAGTTTGAACCATTATCAAGGAAAAATCTTCCACGACAGATGTTCAAATAATCTGGGGATCCAGCGTCGTTCATTGCGTAATAGCTCGATGGAAGATCTTACAGCGGTCGAAAATGTGGAGAAAAAGGGTAATATTTGCCCCTCGATGATTAAATTGATTTTGGACAATATATTTCTCATTCTCTTTTGGGTTCAGCGTTTACCCAAATTCTAACAATCTGTGCTTCGGAAATAATTCACTCGATAATTATTTGATGTCGGCATATGGTTGGCTGCTTTCTTTTATGTTAACTCAGTACATTTTTACTCTAAATCTTACATAAAATGACATGCAAATTCTTAACTTGAGTGTACAGAGGCCTAGTTGTCTCTGCATGTTGTAATGTTTATTTAAATTCTTACACTATATGTATATGGTTTGTTTACTGTTTTTGCATGTTTGTATAAATGTTATATTTTATAGACGATCAATAAAAACTCGAAGCTGACGTTTATGTTTTTAACATGTCTCTAAACAAAGGGATCTTGTTCGTGGATTGTACATTATGTATACGACGCATCTGTAAGCTATTTCGGTCATAATCGTTGCGAGAAATCGCACGTTTTCATTTCCGGAAAACTATTGGGAACTAGCTTGGAAACTGTAACGTTAAAGTTTTCAATAAGTTTCCGGCGAGTGTCCGGAATTTGAAACTTGAGAAACTCACACAGTGAATATTCTTTGCTATTCTTTGTGCAATCATTAAAGATCGATTGAACAAATGTGAATCAAAATCACTCTGACGATATTCATTGATAATTTCTCAGTGCGATGTTTACAACTGCCTTAACAAAAGTGATGGAAGCGCTCACCGCTGTCAACAATGTCGATAATATGTGTCCTCTCTCATTGAATTGATTTTAGACATTATATTTCTCATTCTCGTTTGTGATCAGCGTATGCCCAAATTCTAACAATGTTTTTTCTGAAATAAGCCATTCGACCATTATCTGATGGTTTTTCATAACATCCGTATTTAAACTGTCTGAATGTACTGCTTGCTCTGATGTTAACTGGGTATATTTTTACTCATAATCTCACATATGCTGACATGTACATTTTTAACTTGTGTACATAGTCCTATATTATCATTGGATGTTGTACTGTGTATTCTTTGACATGTAAATTCTTAAATTGTATGTATATTGTTATATAATGTCTTTGTACAATTTGTACAAATGTTATAGACGAACAATTGATTCTTGTGGCTACAGTTACAGCTACATTCGTCTCTAAATAAATCTTACTTGAACGGGATTTCTTGATATTCTTTGTATAATCAATACAACTATGTTGGGTAAATTTGAATCTAAATCACCCTGACGATATTCAGAGATATTCTGTTTGTGAAGTTTACGAATGCGTTGAAAATGTTTGTTCTCACGTGGAATATAGACAAAATAATATTAACATCACCGTAAGATCATGTTGATTTGATGATGCATTAATAAACTGCGGAATCCTATTTAAACCTGGATAACTGAGGAATCGATACATTGGTCGACACAACCGAAGCCAGAAAAGCTTCTTCCAGAACTCACATATGTCAGACTCAAAGTGACTCAAGATATCAATGAGAACTTGACAGTCCAGCTCTTCAGTGAACTCTCAGTTGCCGTTCAAATTTCATAAATGCCTGATCGATGTGAGTTAATCCTTCAAGGGCTGTTTTCCCATATCACTTAATTGGGCACATTGTGCTAATAACTTGGCCTGCTCTCAACCTTGAATAGGTGTATTGGTTCATAATTATAGCTGCAAAACGACAGACGAATTTGTCGTATTTCATACATGTACCTATAATCTCCGGCTGTCTATATCTGAAGTAAACTTTCCAATACCATCGGGTCAACCAATTGCCGTACTATTTGCAATTGCTTAGGTGGTATATTTTCTACTTGTATTTATCTAAGAGAAAGAACTTGCCATCATAATGTGAAATTAGAGTGCGATCTTTTTCATCATGCACTATTGAATAGTTGAACAGAACGGTTCGATTTCCTCCTGCCAGCCAGCCTGATGGATAGCTTTTCCTGCAATGTTCCTTCTGCTTTAATTGTGTGTAATTAATGACTTCAGTAGTTGCGTGAATAGCAGTTATCAATCAGGATAAGTTCTGATCAATGGTTCCGAACGATCTTAACTTTCATTTTTTTCTAATTATACAAATGGGTTAGCGTATATGGACTCGTCGACTACATAATTCTCTTCTGGACAGATTAATCACATACATCGCGTCACATTAAATATAATCAATGTATCGAGCATAAATGTATTACGCACACGGCCTCTTAATGCTCAGCCCAAAGTCATAAGTATATTGTTAATATTCGCGCCACAGCGCCTGCTCACCAGGTCTACAGACAGATTTTCAATGCGTTTGTCAACCATATAGAACGGAAGCGGATTTTGCGAAAATCTATCCAGCGGCGCTGAGATACAGTGAAAGAAATGTCATAGAAAGAAGATCTTTTCGTTATTGACGCGGTCGTTTAGAGGTCGGCTTTTCCGTTATATGGAAACTTCATTGTCGGTGAGAGGATTCATCAAGGAATAAGTCGTGTTTCGCGTATACATGTATGCTTCTCCGGCTTGAGAATTATCTCTGACTTTTAAAAGTTTATTTCTTACCTGCGTAGATACTAGCTATCTATACCAGGCAAGCCTAATGATTAAGAACTATCTGATGGTCTCTATATGTACAGTGTTCGATCTGTGTACCCGTTCCTTTTATCTTCATTTTATAAGTTGCCAAATGTCTATTAATTCTCGCTGCACATATTCTCATCTCATAGCAGAACGTCACCGGCAATTTAAAATTGAACTCTGTCGAAATATAGCTTCCCTGCGCAACATGCTGGCGAATAGTAGCTCAATGTGCTATTATCATCGAGCTCATAAAAAAACTTACTTCTGATTCACCGAGGTCCTGACATTCATAACGATAATGCATTTCTGTTTGGGTCCAATCTGAAGTATGTTCCACAGTATTCTCTCTCACATTTCTCTCCTATCCTCAAAGCAGGAAAACAGAAAAATATCGTTTGCTTTTATGTTTTTGTCCTTCCGAAATGTCAATTCGTTTGCGTAAGATTATCTTTTGGATATTTATATTATCTGTTTTTGCTTCCTGCTTGTATAAAACTATATTTGGCGAGCTCTTCTCCCTTTGTAATCTTAACAAAGAATAATACATTTTCTCAGGCGATAACAGATTTGAGGACGATTACAAGTTATTCCAGCAAAGCATGACTGACAGATTTCATCCTACATGGGCAAAATACATTTTCACATGCTATATGGAGTCAAAGCTGCATATTTCGTTAATTTACATTGAAAAAAATACACCATAACTGGGGAGAAATTAATCATTCTTCATTCTTCATCATTTATCTTAAAGTTAAGGAATTTTCGAAGCATTAAACTGGATACAGTTTGTCTATTGGATATGGATACAGTTTGTCCATTTCCTTGTTCAATGAAGTCTGTGGAGGAAACAGTCAGTCTACAATCTTAAGCTAAATTTGCAGGCTATAAGTCCACATAATTGCAAAATGGCAGAAATGAACTCAGTAGGCCCTCACTCCAGTTCTACAGGTACATGCACTCCGTGTATATTACTTAGGATATACTCATCTGAGCAAAACTCTCCTTCATTTATATCGATCACTTGTTCGTTCCAAACTCGATTATGGTTCTATTGTTTACAATGGTGCAAGCAAGTCAAACTTGGCAAAGCTAGATCCTATTCTCCATCAAGGACTAAGACTTTGCCTCGGTGCGTTCAGAACATCACCCAAAGAAAGCTTGTATATCGAAGCGGATGAATTTCCTTTAGAACTTCGGAGAATTAAATTATCGCTGCAATATATCACAAAACTGCGTTCGAACCACTCAAATCCTGCATATAACTGTGTTTTCAACCCTCAGTACGCAGATTTCTATTAAAGTTAGTCAAATTTTACCTAACGAGCTCTTGCCAACTCCACCATGGAAGTTAGCCACGCCAGAAGTAGATATTTCACTGACTAAATATAAAAAGGCAGACACGAGCCAGCTCGTGTATACACAAGAATTTGGTCTACTAAGAGAGAAATACAGATCACATCAGGCTATTTATACAGATGATTCTGAAGATGGTGAGAGAGTAGCATGTGCTACTATCTTTAGCTCCAAAACTAAAACGTCTGCCAGGTAAAAGTTCCATATTTACTGCAGAAGCAAAAGCTCTATTATCAGCTTTAGAAGGTATTGGATCCACTAGAAGGAAAAAATATGTCATATTCTCAGGTTCACTATCATGCCTTAAAGCAATTAAAAGTGGAAATTCAACTCATCCCACCATCTTGAAAATTCTACAATTATATGACACCAGATTTGATCAACAGATAGATATTGTTTTTGTTGGGTGTCTAGTCACGTTGACATCAAAGGCAATACTGAAGCTGATAGATTGACTAAGGCAGCTCTAGATGAAGAAGTTGATCCTGTTGGAATCCCATACAGCGATTTCAAACCACCTATCTGCGCTTATGTTAGAAAGTTGTTTCAATCTTTATGGAATACTATGGATAATAGCAAACTTCACGAGTTCAAAAAAACGGTTGGTTATACTCATCTGAACAGTCATAAACGTTTCGACCAAGCCATGATTAGACGATGTAGAATCGGTCACACACGATTAACTCATGAATATTTACTAAAACAGGAGCCGATTCCAAGGTGTATACCTTGCCATGAAGATCTCACGGTGAAACATATTCTCATAGACTGCATAGATTTTAAGATTGTAAGAGATACTTTTTATCGAGCAGCTGCGCTGGAAGATCTTTTTAACAGAGTGAAAGAAGGTTGTATTTTAAATTATTTGAGAGAGATTGGTTTGTTGTACAAATTTTAATGTTTGTAACTGTTTTAACGCATTAGTTTACCGAGTTTTTGAATTGATTACTTAGAATTTTGTTTGATCGTCGCTATAAAGCTGAAATATTGCTGAATGCGACGTTAAACCTTAATTCTCTCTCTTTTTCTCTTTCTCTCATCTGAGCAGCCAGAAACGTTTCGATCAAGCCATGATCAGCCGATGTAGAATCGGCCATACCCGACTAACTCACGAACATTTACTAACAAAAGAACCAGCCCAAAAGTGTATTCCATGCCACGAAGATCTCACAGTGAAACATATTCTGATCGACGGTAAAGTGTTCAAGATTGTAAGAGATTCTTTTTATCAAGCAGCTACTTTAGAAGGTCTTTTTAGTCGGGTAAAATAAGACTGTATTTTAGGTTATTTGAAAGAAATCGGTTTGTTGTATAAGTATAATATATGTGCATACCTTTTGGTGTGTTGTGTTGATTATTCTGGATTGCTGGGTTGTTGACTTGTTTTTGTTGAAATACTTAGAATTTTGTTTGATCTTTGCTATATAGCTGTATATTGCTGAACGCGACATTAAACCTTAATTCTCTCTCTCTCCCTAGTTACACCAGGAAAGGCTTGTAGGACCTACATTTAACTGACAACGCACTCATCTCTACTCATCTACTCACATGTTAAATCATATTCACTCATTCACTCTTAGTTCAGTTCAGAAAATGTAGCTATTTCAAATATTAATTGAGAGCTTTCGGGATTGGCCACATACCCATGTGGCCTATAGTTGGATACATTTCCATACATGGTCTTACATGTATACGCCTCTCACGCCCAGATTCAGGATTATAATACAAACTCTTGGTACAGTTAAATTTATTGTGCACTGAATATTCCCGAATATAATTTGGGATATTAATATTGGAATACTAGTATGTCATCTTTTGTAGATTTCAGGAATTCTTGTAAAAATACACCCTTGGATTCCCGGACGTGAAACGAAATAGGACCCGAACGTCGTGATGACTGAAATGTTGTTAAACGCGTCGTTAAATCATATTCAATCATGTCTCTTGTGAAATAAATGTCACCTGTGCCGGTGACCGAACAAATACAAATCTGATCAACCTGATAGATATTGTGTATTAGATTGGCAACGTAGGGACTGACGATTAATCAAAGAATTACAGTGCCAATTATGTTGTGTATGACGGAATAATGAAAACTCAAGAACATATGACGAACTCCACTGTCTGCTGGTAAACTAGCTGCACCATTAATTGTCGGTGTATAGTTAAAACCGATGCTATGGGTCGTGCGGGTACTTCATGGTTCCCACATGAACTCCGCATTAAAAGCGCGATATCAAGGCTACGTCTTAGAATCTTTCGTATTCTAGTCTGAATATGAGGTGCTAGAGGAGGCTAAACTGTCATATGGTTGCTTTTTAGTCTTCAGGCGTCAACTTTTCCCACCTCTTACGTATCTAAGCAATTTATTTTCTGTATGTGGTAGGATTCTGCTGGTGGGCTGTTAATCCCCGGGGCCCACCCTCTGTACATTGTACATGTCATTTGGCAAATATATGTAGATGTATTGTCTTGGGAGGAAATTTATCGCACAACGACGGGAATTACAAATCAATTTTTCTGGATATTCTTGCATTTGCCATGTTTATCCCATATTGAGGCGTTTACTGCATCAGACACCTTCGATGTTCACCCATTAACATCAAACGAGCTGATTTGAGCTGATCTGTCATCACAGCTCCAGAGCTAGCGTATCTAATTCTGCGTAATCCGGTGCTAGGGGCCGTGCCGTAACTTCATAGTTACCACATGAAATCTACAATGAAAGCGTGGCTGAGATACCAAGGATGCGTCTTAGAATCCTTCATATTCTAGTCTGAATGTGAGGTGCTGGAGAGGCATTCCTGTTAAATCACAGGATTTATTTTTCAGGCATCGTCATTTTTTTCAACCGATTACATATCTCCCCAAATAATCAACTTGAAAGATTCAAGTATGTTTACGTAATTCAATGTCTGGACCGACATGGCCATGATGGACGTGCGTACATGTTTTTGACCAAACCTAGTTAAAACATGTGAAACCTATTAATTCAGGTAAACGAAATTTAGTGAAACAAAAGTTCACCACAATTCATTCATTTTAACTTGTGAGAAATAAGTCTTCAGATATCCTTGCTATCAACTTCTTAATATTTCTTATAATATAGTTTTCAAACAAAATTAATTTGCCTCATTGTTTTTTTATTTCGTCCTAGAAATGATTTTTTGATAGTTGAAAATTGAACAAATCGAAAAATTCCACGAAACACTACCACTCCAACTAAATAATCATGCAACTGGGGCAAAATTTATTTCTACATATGCACAGCAATGTGTACAAATTTAATGACTCTTCGCCGAATAGCATACCAGTTAGTAAAAGGCCAATCTGGAAAACGTGGTAAAAAAATAACCGAGAAATTTTAGCAAAAACTCTCGCGGTGCGATTTCCTCCAATTTCAGACGGGTAGTTTCTCCAACGAATTAAATGATTTATAAACCCAGACTTATGACTTATAATACTGTTATATGGAATAGGTCTTTGGATTATGGACGCGGATATTCTCTAATGGACGACGGCTGAATTATGAATGACGGACCAGACGCTTGTAATTATAGACCCAATCTGCCAAAGGTTGAAGAAAATTACATGGAATTGCTTGAACAGTTGATCATCACCGAGTAACATGTTAGATGTTAGATGCATTACAAGCGTCTAGTCCGTCATTCATAATCCAGCCGTCGTCCATTAGAGAATATCCGCGTCCATAATCCAAAGACCTATTCCATATTCCATATAACAGTATTAGCACCAAATTCAAAAAGACAATCATAGTATACATATAACATAGGCTTGTTTCCTGCAAGAGAGAAGCGGTCTTGTTTCCTGCAAGAGAGAAGCGGTCAACAGTTTTCAATGATGCCGGCAAGACATCATGATGTTCCAAAAATATCAAATCCGTATCGCTGATCAGTATTCTTAATCCATAATATTCGTTGTAAGGTCGTCATCTAAAGAATGATGTATCTCAGTCACGCATGGCTCATCCGCAGTGCTTGCCCATTTTAAAAGCTTAAATTTTGCTATCAGGAAATATTTTTTTAGTCAGTTTTCATTCACCAAACCATAGAGTACATTAAGATCGTTTTATGTTATGCGAA
Organism: Hanleya hanleyi; assembly: GCA_036873755.1. NCBI lineage: Eukaryota > Metazoa > Mollusca > Polyplacophora > Lepidopleurida > Hanleyidae > Hanleya > Hanleya hanleyi. Next base: position 141,114 of record JAVTVY010036671.1, on the reverse strand, counting down.
AAAAGCATTTTGAATTTCGGAACTCAGTTAGGGATCCTGGAATCCAGCATCAGTATCTTTTTTTCCAATTCCCAAGCTCCAGATTTAGACACATATCGAATTCTTCAATTAGTTATCAGTCATGATAAAATCCTGTTCGATTGTATAGCTGGCACAATCAGTGATGGAATGTTTAAGGCCTTGGTCTTATTTCAACATATCCATCTCGTACTGTTAACTGGACCACGTTCTTTCCTTAATAAATGCGAATTAACGAGATCGTATTCTGCTCCAGACCATAAGTTAGTACAAACCAAGTAATTTTACTAATGAATCGGTGTCGAGAACCCTTCCAGGCTGAGTTTGCAAACAACGGAAGGATTTTTAAATCCTGGTTACTTCTTCTATGAGTTATTACTATCCCTTATCGACTTCCGTGAGTTATCTGTATCCCAGTTTGGTAGAGTGAAAATCGTCGAATTTAATGTTGTTACCCTGGAATTGGTTTAAATAATAAGCAAATCAGTTGTACAAATGCGATATGAACACTTTTTGTACATATTCAAATACATTTCGACAACCTAATTTGTTAATAGGTTCAAGGAAGCGCATGCATGTTCCGAAATTATATTCTTTGGAATCTTGACAATTCCTTCAATCACCTTGTCATCAACACGATGGCTTCACACATACGTTGGTGTGCAACGGCCGGAATATTTTATTTAGATGATTACACGTGGCAGTATGTTAGATAGAGAAACAGCTCATATGTACAGGTTTTTCTACAGCTTGTTGCTACGAGAAGCTGTTGCACGAATACTGTGCAGACTCGCCGTAACCGTATCTGGCGTCGGCGATTTGGAGTAACATCCTGTGGGTTACTTGTATTTACTTCTCGGGTTATAGGCCCACGATGCTTCTACGAGTCAAGCTCTACTTGAAACGTCCCACAATATATCTTTGGAACAAGCTCCACTAGAACATGTAACAAATCTAATACATGACCACCCTGACGAAGTCCTAATAATGCCATATTTTAAAAATGCATTTGAATTTGATTGTTTTCATTCCCCCACTCCCTCCCCCCGTCCCCACCCCCGCCAAATACATGTTATTGTCTCAAGAAATTCCAAACGATAAACTTGGAAATAATTAACAGTGTAGAAGGGCAGCACTTTTGAAGGGATAAGACAAAAAGTTTCAGTGACACCCACATTTTGGATTTTCCTATGATCCATTCATCTGAGGCGCAAACTGACCCCAGTAAGATAGACTATAAAGTCAAGGAATATCGGCCCTTGATTTTTTTAGAGATACTTGGGGATGATGGACGCCTCTGCAGGCCTTTTAGTAATAATGATGACTGTCTTGCATCATTATTCCTGCAAAGCATATCTTTAATAATACTGTTAAATATCTATTTTACATGGTCGTTATATACTACTTCATTCATAAGCTATAAAATGGAAGCATCGCGAAATTCTCGATTTTTCTTACATCGTGTTCGCTTGGTATTGGCCAAATGTTTTACACTATTGCTGGTCCATGATGCATTTATTAATATGCGAAGTTGCGAAAGAAACTGGGAACTCTTGTCAAATTAGCTGTATTAATTCTTGAATTCTTACAACATTTGACTAGTCCATGATAGATTGTTCAATTAATCCTTGGTCATTTTTAATACGATACATTAGTACTGTAAATGATGGTTTAACGGCTTACATGAACTTATACTACGCCAGCCAAGCAATATGTGAGCGTGTCTTAGTGAGACGTCACTCGGACGGAACTACTACTTTCGATCGTTCTTGACAATTTATGACAAGTCACGGTCAGGGAAACTGCACAGAAAACCATCAAACGAACGCAATGTTTCTTCTTCCTCGTTCGTTTTTTTCAATGTTTCTTAAACCATGAATCCAAGAGCGACAAATGGGAATGCTCTCTTAGATTGTCACCCCATTTTGCACATTCTCTTCTTTTGTTTCTGTGGTCCATATAAAATGCTTTGATTTTGACAAATTGTCATATAAATTGCTTTGACTTTTTTTTATTATTAGGGTCTTCGGTTTTCATAAAAAAATATATATGAAGAAACAAGACATTGAACATAGACGATTTTTATATACCAGTGGTCAAGTTCTCACGTTTAGAGAATACATCTAAGATATCTAATAGTATTGTATGCGAAGTCGGATCGAATCCATCTATTCAAACACTAAATACGATATGTTCCGTAGATGTTTTGATTCTAAGCGTAAGATTTCTCTAATTGTATGTCCGGAAGTACCCATTGAAATTGCTTTAGACTTCTACAATGCGCATCTTTCAGCAATAAATAGAATCGTAGAGTGTGTAACACTGTAAGCGTTAAACCCAACATTCAGTATTCAGCTATCATCCACAAAGGCATTTCCTCCATCAATAATCAAACGACCTTTTTCGTTCGATACTTAGCATCAATCCCAAATATGAATGAAATGAAAATTTAAAACAACATAACACACACAAGATGGCATCCTACATCAATATGTCACTTACATGTGCATGATATCTTTATTAACTACGAGTATTATCCAAGTGAATTTCATGGTGTGTCAATAGTATCAGGTAAACCACACTAGGTAGTGACATGGAAGTTGTATATTTCTATTATTGATTTTCTGTTTTAATGCTGTCTACTTTCTGAATGTATTGGCAAGTCTGGCAACGCAGTTTCTGGGCCTAATGAAAAAACCCCAATATGATGACAGATATAGCAATAGAGAAAAGTAAACATATGAACAGGTGAATATAGAATGTAAATTTGTAAGATAAATTAAGTTGACACGCTAGAAACAAACACAATGAAAAAAATGGGAACAACTGAAGATTCCTGAGATCCCAGAAAAATTAGCAACAGGAAAAGATCATGTACTATGCTGTGTGTCTATGATTAACCATTGTGACAAGTTAAATTGAAATAATGGAACAAATAATGCAATCTCAAAGGCATACGTGGTTCTAATGTATTAAAAATTACTTCTAGATTGGAAGCTGAGAATGCACAGGAAATGAATTAATGGATATAGTGTAACATAAATTTGCAGTCTCAGTTTACATGTGGTCCCAATTCTACACAAACGAGTCGATGATCCTGTCCGTCGATGTAAACAGCAATTCTGTCAGGTAATGGCTTAGACGATAACGATAACGGAAAAACGCACGTGTGTGTACCGCCACTGTCCGATCCGGTGATTTCTGTGGCAGCATGTTGATTTGATCACAGACTATACATCGGTCCCTGTTACATGGGGTGATACGAAGGCTGATCAATGAAGGTCTACCGCCTGTGCCGTTGTAGCAAGCAACTCTGGGAAGGATGCTCGCTAATGTACTGAAGGATTTGGAGGTGACGGAAGGTGATGACCAGCTTTTCGGTGAGAAATGTTGAACATTGTCCATCTTCTTGATAGGTTGACGATTACTCACAATACGTTGTAGAGGTTTTTTTTCTCTTCATGGTGGCGGATTAACTTTTCTCGTGACAGTGTGTTCACTGTCTGTTTGTGCTTGAGATATTTGTAGGCATATCTTAGGGATCACGTCCGATGAACGTTTACATAATTTCGGCGATTAGCGGAATTTACTTTCAATTTTTTCGCGAGCCAATGAATTTGCCGGATTTCCATTCAAATATTCGAATTGACCAATCAAATTTTTCAGAACTGCAGATATCCTGTGATGCACTGTCGTTTCTAAGAGCTATAATCGGGACGGATTTTCGATGCCTTTGAGATAAACAGATTAATTTAAAGATGTGATCAGCTTCAAAATCTAGACGGCCATCAAGTTTTCTGAAATTCCGTGCGAGTGACATCATGGAACATCATGAGGTCTTGCCGGCATCATTGAAAACTGTTGACTGCTTCTCTCTTGCATGAAACTAGCATATGTTTATGTATATTAGGATTTTCTTAATTTGGTGTTATAAGGAATATGGAATAGGTCTTTGGACGCGGGGATTCTTTAATGGACGACGGCTGAATAATGAATGACGGACCAGAAGCTTGTAATATGTTAAAACAGGTACAGAGTAAAGTAGATTTGATTGCATCAATCTGAACTAGTGTCTAGCGTTCACGAGAGAATGAAACAAAACAAATTACCATCAAAAATAAATGGCATGGCATGTCGTTTATTTTTTCGACGGTCACGGCGGAGTGCCCTGTGTTGTTTGGATGTCAGCGATGCTACGTCACAATCGAAAGTGGGCGTCTTGGACGACGTCATAATACAGTGTCGTGTTACCGACGTCATCACCGACGTCATCGCTATTCCAGATGTTGGGATTGTGCATGCTATGGTAAGACTGAAGTCCGTTGAAGCGAAGGGAGTTTTTTAAAATTTCGGTGACTGATATTCTTGATTTTACTGTGTATATTGACCGCGATGTTGTCGAATATGAAAACAATTATTACATCTTTAATTTATCCTGCTTTTCATCCCATTTCGATCTCGATTGGGAAGCCCCTGCCAATCTTTAAGTAACTTCGAGAGGGATCGCGATTGTGTCCGACGGACTGGGAGATAAAACAGAACTACAAAAAGGGACCGTGTAAGACGAGATATGTATCAGTACATTACTTCTTTATCAAGAAACAATCTCGAACAATTGGTCATCACCCCTATGTTATGGGTTGGCGAGTTGAGTGTCGCGATCTTTGGGGTTGGAGTATATGATAATAATAGACTCGACTGTATACTCTGTATGGCGGGTGGAAATTGGAAGCATGGGATTGGCGAATGTTTCTTAAACAGAATGTGGTATCGCAACTTTGGGCATGAATTTGTATAGTCGACAAAATTGAAGCAGTTTTGGATAGCAAATTAGTCCCACAAGAACGTAATCATCGTGCTACAGATTGTCTGAGAGAGAGAGAGAGACATATGTTTCTCTTTCAAATTGACAGTATTAATCACCTGTTTGGATCTTCTCATCAAGAATGTCTCCGCGGCTTCATCACTAGACACATGTGCAATGTACTTGTCGAGATTACCACGTCTCTCAGGGTATATCGCTGATTATTTGTCATTGAGAGCCATCGTATAATCGATTGAGTCCAGACAGCATCATCAATCGTCTATAGTGACGAATAGTCTTGGTTTGGCCTTTCGGACACGAAGACCTCGAAAAAATCCACATGTTGATTGTGGTGAATCCGTATTAATGCCGAGCTAACTAAAATTGCTGTATAATGCCTCTCTGATCTCATTACCAAGTTGTTAAGTACCGAAGATGCGTGTACTGACTGATATGATTATGTTAGTCAATTGGAATAAAAAGGCATTGTGACCAACACAGCATACTGTTCCGTTTACTTGATTTTAAGTACCGAGTATGCTATTTATCTCATGAGTAATAGCCATTCCTGCACTATTGTTCTGAAACTGGGGCAGTTGAGCCCTGGGGCCATTATTCAACACAAAACGAACCACGTTCTTATCATGTTCAATCCATTACGACCGGAACACATTATCAGCTTTTGCTCCTCTATTTCATTCAAAATTCCGGAAGGCATTGTTATCAGGAGCAGGTCACTGTTGGGGGAATGACTTATTTGTATCGATCGGTGTTATGGGGGTTGTCCGCCCGTATATGTTGTCCTCTGATCATATTGTAATCCAGGCAATATTCAAATTAGTATGACTGTATCGCTAATAGAAAGAATAATATCGTTCTTTTTTCACATCGGTCGTTCATTGAATCTGTTCATTATGTGATTAACTTTAATAAAATGAAACTTCAGTTATAGACATTTGATCGCGCCATTGCTAGATATTCGTGACACACTTTATTTCTTTAAACTCGTAATCGAATTTCGAGCGTTTTATGAGGAGAATTAACGACGGTTCCCAAAACCGATATATCACACGTTAGTCGCGATTATCCAGTGCTATGATGATACACGGATGATACACATTTGGCGTAGTCGGCGGATAATTACAGTTCAAGATATCTATGAAACGTTAGAACAACAAAAATTGCGAAAGAACGTCTCTTTATTTGCATTTCATTTAGTGCAAAAAAGAACCACACCTCAGACGGTTTCTCAATCGTCTTTTGTACTCGTTCACTTATTCGGAGCGTGTTCCTCCCATTTATTGGAGGCGAGATATTACATAGTCTATGAGACAGTAATCTTTTGGAATTAAAAAGGTATTTGCACTCATATTGTAGTTATTCTATGTTCCTTGATAAGCTTCGTTTCCACGTCCTAAAACGCCATAGATTACTTATCGCAAGGTTTTCTTGTGAACACATCTGTCAATTGTCACATAATTCCAGGAACGCAAAAAAATGATGTCCCTCACCAACTCACGATGCATTTTTCATACGCTCTCTAGTGACTGCTGTTGAGAGGTGAGATTAGATTATCCAGAGATCTGTACTGAGCAGTCTTTGTGCAACTCTGTTTCCTGTATACAGTTGATTCTACAACTTCGTCGTACAGGATTTCGAGTTTTAACCCGCACACCGTCCTTCGGACGAAACAACATCTCACCTCGACAACAAACACAAAGAACCCAGCGACCTTCAGTCAGAGGATGTCTTTACGGGGCCGATACAAACTACTGATCTGTAACGGTTATTATTAATCAACTATCAATGATATGAATCCAATACAAGAAAATCGGCCTGCTTGGTATGGCCTCAAACCGGGCCAATATGAAGAAGGCGGGCCAATACGGAAAAGCCGGTCCAATACGGGAAAACAGGCCAATACGGCCCGGGCCAATATGACTTTCAACATGGCGACGATGAGGACGAATGATCCTCGTTTCGCGATCATCTCCGAATGGTGTCATTCATTTATCTGACTTTGAACGGATATTAAATGGCTTCTGTGATAACATTTGATAGAGCTGTACGTGCCGATACACAAACCTTAAAATCAAGGCCTCGGGCCAATACGGCAGGCTTCGGACCTATAACAAGGCCAATATGAAAACACTTGGTTAATAACATAATATCACATATGATTGTCTTCATTCGGCTAACCGTTCTTTGTACTGGGTGAAGCCGCCGGATATTTGAAACCGACAGTTTGAACCACAGAACAAATTGTTACAAAACACTTCACACATGATGTTAATAGCATTACAGCTGCATTTCATCTGAATAGGGTTGGGAAGTCTAGACGGCTTGTCTCTTTCATTCCGGTCGCTAAGGTAAACAATATCCAAACGTCCATTTATATAATTGATTACGATTGGTCCTCGCGGATAATTGGATTTTCTGCCAAGAGGCGAGTATCTGACTCTAAGATCAGCGGGGAAACGAAGAGAACAAGGAACGTAGAAACACAAGATGTATGTGAGCGTAAAAAATCTCTTGTAATTTATGATTTGCTGTTTTTCTGCCGAATTTGTGGCTTTTGCGGGTTTTTTCCGGTTCCGAGTCCAAGTTCAACAACCTCTGTGGTGTTGGCAAACGAGAAAGGTGGTTCTAAAATTTCATCTGAATTCGTTAATATGATTTGATTTTCATGTTTGGCCCCCTTTCGTAGATTATTTGAAGGAATAGGGGATTATTGACGTATGTTATCTTATTAGTTGAGGAATCGATTGACAGATTATCTAGCTGAGCGTAGCCACATATTAGATTTGCCACATTACGCTACCATATGTCAGACTCAAGTATTCATTACTACGATTGAACGGGTTGTCCAGGTTTAAATATGATAAATAGTTGATCAGTGATTATACTCCTTGCATCGGCGATACTGAATGTTTGCAGCAATCAGATTTGGCGCTTAAAATTGGGTGGACACGATTGTAATTGACATTAGTGTAACATTCTTACTTGAAGGAAAGGGACATATTTGATAACATATTAGTCGCATTTCCAGTCTGGTTTTACGTATAATTTCGTTTGTTATAGGTTCGACTGTTAGACTCTCACTGGAAGGCCAACAAGATTTATCTATCTTAGAGGCCAGGTATACGAACCATTATTTCATCAATGTAATCACTGTCCTGTATGTAACTGTTTGCATCTAGCAGTTATATAGCATTCAGTTCTCTATCAGCCCTCTATCCCAAGGATAGCGAAAATAAATAGAGGGGCCACTATGTCCCCAGTCTGCTCCAACTCGCCCAGACCGGATCGGATTAGGGAGCCCAAACCAAAAATTGGAACATCCGCATGCAATTCGTGGGGAATTTACGTTTGCCTTAATAGTGCTATTAGAGTGCTACTATAGCAATATTTTTCATAAAACCTGTCGTTACTAAATGTTTCTTGTTCCACCTCTGTATAATGTTTACAACCACATTTTAGACAGTTGGAGCATCTCAGATAATGAGAGTGGGTACAATATCTGAGGCTTTTCACTGACTTGGATAGCGCCAGTAATCCAATATAAGTCAAATACAAAACATGCAAGTTATTTGAGGTATCATTGATCAATAAATCGATCTTGAACAGTAGATAGCGAAGCTAAAGTTCAAAGCCAGTGGATTGGGTTGAACAGACAAAATGTCGCGAATGTAAAGTAAAAACTTGTTGGAATTGAGTCACAAAAGTTTACCAAGTTACGATATGACAGCAATATTACTGAGCGATATCAGCTCCTGGGCAACAGATAGCAAAATGAAAGTTGCAAAACAGTGGATTGGGTGGAGACGGCCAAAAGTTCGAAAACTGTTAGATCATAAACTGATGGAAGTATATCCCAAAATCTGGTTAAAATATTACTGTATCAAGACAAATTCCACGAAAGTATGACCCAGGTAGGAAACAAATGAAATGATGAAAAAGATTCCAAATTTACAATCAGGCAACTTATTGCATTTATTTTTCTCATTTCTGAAATTCACACACACTCACGGACACATAGCGATCTCTTCGATGTCAATTACTTATTGCTACAAGAAAACAATCATGAACGTTAACCAAGACAAAATGACTGCCCAGATCCCATGCACCCGTGCAGCATTTGCTCATAATTGTTCCCATATTTACAATGATTCAATCATTCATCAAATTAGATATGCGTTCGTATTGAGGCCTCGTCTCAAATTAACCCTATCTGGCTTGGGCTTTTTGGGATCTGTACGAGTCTGGGGAGGGGCCCATTTCGCCCCCCCTCCCTTTAATTATTTGTCTTACCCCTTGGGCTAGGAGGCTGAAACTCACCACACTGTACCCTTGGCTCAAGCTCTACCAGAAAATGTAACAAAAACCCAAGATGGCCGCTTTGATGACGTCACAGTGACGTCATTTTTAAAAGCAGTATTTTTTCGTCGATTTTTCGGTCAGACTTCAAATTTTCATTTATGCAATTTCTCTGCAAAAACTGCGTGACTACAGTATAGTTTCTGATGCTAGAGGTTTAACACCAAAACTTCCCAGTATAATAGTATTTGCCACGAACTTGACTGAAGCAGAAATTCTGTTATGGACGACGATTGAATATTGAATGTCGGATCTGAAGCTTGTTATTGGGCTTGTGATGCGGGAATATTGCCTTGCTATACTGCAAGAGCTAGTAAGGGCATTATTTCAGCAAAAATCGCTCATGAAAATCGGTATGTTCCATAGACATTGTATGCTGTGCTACCTGATACATTGTGATCTAGGGTCACCCAGATATAGGAGTCTTTACGCCATCTCACTTTCACGGGAGGAAAAACAATTAAATCATAAAATCACCAAAGGGTGCACTGGTTGACATATTCTACACTACGTTGACTCCAATAGGTTTCTAGTTTGGGAATAGATGTTGGTACCTGGCATATCGTCTCTCACTAATGTATCCATTATAAAAGATTGACTTTCAAATATTTCTAGAGTTATGGGTCAAAGTGTCCTAGACAATTGATTGCTTTGCAACACATCATTGTGTCGTTGCATTTACCCGTAATTATAAAAGCATTCTCTACAAGTCAACCCTATGCTCGATACAAAATGATCATGTACTACAGTGGAGGGTTATTATAACCACATTATCACTAATAACCCAACAAAAGTTTGACATACATTGATCATGGATATGCACAGTAGCCACGTACTTATAACGAAAATGTTACTCAAATCATGTCAGTTAAGTCAGAACAGTCTGATTTTCAGGATACCTTGACCTAGGGTTATGACCTCAATCTGTGCGCCACATCTGCGCGAGACCATAGATATATTTCAGAGAAATCGGCAAATTTGTAAAAAATAAAGGAATTAAATAACTAAATAATTAAATCAGTGGGAAGAAAACTTTGAAAAGGAGAAGGAGACAGAGGGTGTGCATTCCACATGGTTCTGCCAGCTTTAGTTGACGTATCACAAAGAGAGTGACGATGAATTTGCTGAGACAAAATATTGATTTGTTCTTATTAGTTTCTAATTGTTTTTCTTACAATGAGTCTGTGCTCGCATTAAGCAGCAAGAACGTGTATCTAATTCATTACTCTTTACACTCTTATTCCTTCGTTTGAGAGGAGCGGCCAATACACACCTGTAAACAATTGTCAAGTGGAGAAATTCGAAGACACAAGATGAAGAAATTATCACTATCCTTTTCGGGAAATCCCCTCCTTTTATTGCCTAAAACCTGATGGACGTTGTGATCACTACTGGCAATTTGTCTTGCATAAGGATATCAAGGAATATTCCGCTGGCGCTACAGTCGGCAAATACGTAATAAGAAGGTGGCCAAACGGGTTGTCGATGAGAGTTTTTTTTTTTCCTAATCAGATATTATCCAGGATCGTGCTAATAATTTTGAGGTGCTCTCTCTCTTGATGTAGTATCTAATTAATCTATGTTTTCTTCAAGCAATGACTGTTTGAATCAATTGCGTTCATGAAAATTTCCACAGATTTACTCGAAATGGCTACGTCTGTTGTCTGGTGGTTGAACAGTTACAGGTTCCCTGTGTCACAAAGACAGCTCTATGATCGATGTGTTATCTTATTGATAGACATTGCGTGTCCGTATTTGAAGTAAACTGACAAATGGCAACGTGTAAAAGATTTGGTATATTGTGAAGACCGACAGCGAATAGCCTGCTATATAATAACTTAGGTGTTACATTTGTCATGTTTGCTACCCGGGAGAATGCCTTGCCAGCATTATGTTACATTAGCGTGCGCTTTGTTGTTCTCATGCTGGTCACTCTGCTAGATTCCCTTTTATGAAACTTTCGATCTACTTTACTTGTCGGAATTAAACACTTTTAATATCTGCCTAAGTAACAGCCATCAATCAGAATAACGTATGAGAAATAGTTCCAATCGAACCTAAATTTCATTTCTCCGAATTATAGAAATAGGTTAAGGGACGTTGCATCGCTGGCTATATTCATCTCTTTTGAATAGATTAATCACCAACATCACGTCACATAAGAAAAGATAATCAATAAGCCGAAAATTAATTGTAATACGCACAGAGTCATCCCAATAAATTATCTAAAAACAAAAATCATTCTTTCTGCTTGAGCCACGGCGTTTGCCAACTTTAAGATTAGTCAAAGTTCAGTGAACTTGCTAATCTGATTGAATGGAAGCGGATTCCGTTAAAAGTATGCAACCTGGAGAAGATACACTCCGAATAGAGTTTGTTAATTACTGACTGATAAGGACTATAGTCAGTGAGAGGTGCTCCATGACGGGCAAGTTGGTGTTTTTCGATTGTTTATTTTATTTCTACGTGGATTGAAATACCTGATAAAAAAATCATACGCTTACCAAATGCTCATGGACTCACAAAACGTCCAATCTTTTGTCATATTACTTCTATAGACTGTCAAGCTAATCTTGAATCACGCTGAACATAATTGTATGTTCATCCTTCCGTTCACAATAAAGAGACAAAATCAGATAACGATATTTTGTATATATTGTCAGTTCAGTCTCATGACAGTAATAATTTTGATTCTATGATTGTGCATATACTTAATAATGTGAATGGAAATATATGAAAATCGTAGAAACATTATATTGTCATAATATATAATTTAATGATTGGCTGGAGTATGATCATACAATCATCATATGTGAAGCTGAACATGAACAGTCAGAATATAGCTTCCTAATGGAAAAGGCGCTAACGAATAGAAGTTCAATGTACATCTTTATTCGACCTTGGAGAATTAGCTCACTCGCACTTCAAGGGGGTTAAGAGTCGATAACGTGTTCCTCTTGGTTTTCTAACTTTTTTAAAGTATAATCTCTGCCCTTTTATATTTTACCCATTATTCTCAAACTACGACAAAAGAGGAATCTTATTCCACAGAGCTACCCTGAACTTGTATTAATTAACTTACGCATTTCCCTCATTTTTTGTTTGTACGCTTAACAAAATGTCACTGCGCGTATGCACGATTAATTCGTTGGTATGTATATCTGATTTATTCTAGATGGACATAATGGCTGAAATATAAATCGCCGTGGAAAGGGCTGGGAATCCCACCTAAGCGTAGAGGAAAACAAGTAGAAATACAGAATTACGTTTGAATTGTCCGAATATAATCACAAAGTGTACCTACATGTGTCTCCAGCGTCATCAGGTTTATAAACCGACAAAAGCTTCTAGATATATGTACTAGTATCTAGGAGGCATGTCCAAATTATTACCGGTACCTAAAAGCGTTTTAGATAATTAAGAAATCGCCTGACCAAATGCGATATTCACACGTTTGCTCATACTCAAAAAAATTTACTCAATCCAATTTAATTTCTCAACTGTTTTATCTTGTGATGGTTTGAAACTGGCATGCTCGCTTGAAAATAGATTACCTTGCCATGATGGACACGAAATACAACTCATTCGAATAGCTTATTCGATTGCTTATCTGATTACTTCCTACTCGTCTGGATTAATTTCCACCTAGATTATCCATATCTATATATATATGGTTTCAGAAGTATTTAATACAACGTCATCCGACTTATGGCATACTTCATTTGCACAGTGCAAAAGTAACATATTTGTGAATGTGTCTCTACCAGAAAGGAAGAATACCTGTTATCGTTTTGTTATTTTTTTGATATCACCATACGGAAGACAGGTTCTCCACTGTGGTAGTACTCTGGTAGCCTTATTCTCCTTATTGATACAGCCTGCGTTTCCAGCACAAAGATCCAGTACTTACAGTAGATGGAACTGAGATCAAAGTGGTAAAAGAGGTCAAATTCTTAGTAATTTTGTTTGATCACCAACATCCAAATCGCTTATAAATTGCTTGAAAGCCAAGTGCACGAAAGCTCTCGATTTGTTGAAGGTAGTTGCGAGGCATAAGTGGGGCGGAGATCAGCAAACGCTTCTCCATTTATATCGATCACTTGTTCACTCTGAACTTGATTATGGCCGTTGTTTACAACGGTACAAGCAAGTCAAACTTGGCAAAGCTAAATCCTATTCTCCATCAAGGACTAAGACTTTGCCTCGGTGCGTTCAGAACATCCCCTAAAGAAAGATTATATGTCGAAGCAGATGAATTTAAAACTTCGAAGAATTAATTAAATCACTGCAGTATATTACAAAATTGCGATCAAACCACTCAAATCCTGCATATAACTGTGTTTTCAACCCTCAGTATGTAGATTTCCATTTAACGAAACCCTCCGTTATTCTACATCTTGGAATTCGTACGAAACCAAACATTATAGCCGCTGGTACCTAACATGATCTTGCCAAGTCCACAATGGCAGTTAGTCAAACCAGAAGTAGATATTACAGTGACGAAATATAAAAAAGCAGACACGAGCCAGATCATGTATACACAGGAATTTGGTCTACTAAGAGAGAAATACAGATCGCATCAGGCTATTTACGCATATGATTCTGAAGATGGTGAGAGAGTAGCATGTGCTACTCTCTTTAGTTCTAAAACTAAGACCTATTGTCACTATTCCATATTCTGTATTCCATATTCACTGCAGAAGCAAAGGCTCTATTGTCGGCTTTAGAGGGTATTGGGTCCACTAGAAGGAAAAAATGGCATATTCTCGGATTCACTGTCATACCTTCAAGCGATTAAAAGTGGAAAATCAACTCACCCCACCATCTTGTTTTTATGATAAAGATTTGATCGGTATATCGATATTGTGTTTTGTTGGGTGCCTAGTCACGTTGACATCAAAGGTAATAAGCTGATAAAATGTCTAAGGCAGCCCTAAAAAATGAGGTTGAGCCTGTTGGAATCCCATGCAGCGAGTTCAGACCACCTATCTGTGAGATGGCTGTTTCAATCTTTATGGGATGCTATGGATAATAACAAACTTCACGAGTTCAAAAAAACTGTAGGCTATACACAACTGAATAGCCAGAAATGTTTTTATCAAACCATGCTTAGATGATGTAGAATCGGCCATACACGATTAACTCAAGAGAATTTGATAAAAAAGAGCCAGTCCCAAGGTGTATTCCTTGCCACAAAGATCTCACAGTGAAACATATTCTTATCGACTGTATAGATTTCAAGATTGTAAGGGATCGTTTTTATCGAGCGACTACTTTGGAAGATCTTTTTAGTCGGGCGAGGGAGGACTGTCTTGGATTATTTGAAAGAAATCGGTTTGTTGTATAAGTTTCAATGTGTTGGATTGCAAAGTTATTGGCTTGAGTACTTAGAATTTTGTTTGATCGTCGCTGGAATATTGCTGAACGCGACGTTAAACTTTAATTCTCTCTCTCTCTCTCTCTCTCTCTCTCTCTCTCTCTACAGCCTGTATCTTGATTTCACTATCAAGAAAAGTCTTTGGCCATATATCTGCTTTAGCAATAGGTTCTTTCACTTGGATATACATCATTATAAGTTGACAGCCGAGGGCACCAATATTTCATCTTCCAGTGACGATTCTTGTGCTCCCTATCAATTTTTCACTTTTCAAACAATTCCAGATGGTCATCGAATGTTTCGAACTATACTTTAAATTTTCTTCACCGAAAGGGTATATTCTATTGACGTTCGCAATGAAATATTTACCAATTGGTCGCAATCCATGAATTCCTAGAGGAATCCTGATCAATATATCTAATCGTAAAACTGGCAAGTTCGTGGTTGTAGTTGATGTAAATGGTAAATAATACTATATGTGGACAGCGAGTTCTTTCTATTTTATACAGACTAATCCCTATGTATAATCCCAAAACGTCTTCCCAAAACATCTGGATCAGGTGGTATTCATATGATTCAAAAAAGGAAACAGAACCTTGATGAAACATCGTAATATGATATTCAGCTTTGAAACACCGGGAAACGGACATAAGTCATTGGCACTATTAATTCATGTATAATGTTACGTATTTTGGACATAATACGCTTGTTGTGTGAATAACCTTATTTGGCACTTCGACTATTCACATATGTCCAATGCCACCCACGGCTGGGTTAGAGGCCTAAACGTAGCGCATGAACTCAAAATGAGACGTAATTTACTTTCCCATATTACAGGACAAAACGCTTGGTTCAGGCGGAAATACTTTATTATTATGCCCTATTGTTTAAATACATGTATACTGTCAAAATTTTATTACCAATCACGCATCGCTCGTTAAGAGAGCGTAGATTGTACTACGAGGACTATTAAATTCGGGAAAGCAAGTTCGAAAGCGAGCAATTAAAGAAATACCGCCATCCGGATCATGCCAAACTCTTTCATTTAGACCAGACAGATGATCGATTGTAGCATGTACTTTTGCTGCCGATAGTAAATTGGCTATGTCGTGTGGTAACACTCGTGCATGCACTCTTAGCACTCTTAGCTCTGTTACGATCAGCTGCTGGATACATGAGGATAATTGAAATAGTAATCGCCTTACTAAAACTACGAAAGCCATCATTGAGATTCGGGAGTATACGAACTCAGTAACAGAGATGCGATGTAGCGAGAAGCATGATTGACATACATTCTAACTCTTGAACGGAGCCGACTTTTGATTCGACATGGGAGTCCTAGCTCTGTATTAGAGTTATAGTACTCGAATGACGAATAGCCGTTATAAAACATACGTTGCTGCCTGACGACGCAGCCACCGAATAGTAGAAGAGCAAAATATCAAATAGTTGAGGAAAGGAATATGGTGTATGCTAGTTTGAGCAGATGATCACCCGACAGCACACCGTAGTAGATGCAGCAACACTCTCCTAAAATCGTTTAATGAGACAGCACTAATCGCCAGTCTGGATCTTTCTTTCAGGAGTGTCTCAACGGCTTTATCCCCGAGGGCTATACATGTGAAGCTTACCTCTTCTTTTACGATGTCTGTTATTCCGCTGATTATTTATCATTAAGGGTGATCTGGCAATCGATTACTTGAAGACCACAAATTCAAAGGTTTTGCATTGGTTGGAGACTTGGCTCCACTATGGTTAAAGCATTCTAGGCAATACAAATTCGAGCAATTAGAACATATTTGGGATGTGGCGAAGCCGCATTAATGCCGAGATAACTAAAATTGTTATATACTGCCTCTCCTATTCCAATTACAATTTGTAGTGCTGAGGACGTGGTTATTTGCTTAGTATTAAGGTTGGTCAAACGATGTGAAATGCATTATTATTGCACTGTACACAGGATATAATCCGATCTCGAGTATATCATTCGACACATGGGTGATCGTTATTGCTCTAGTATTGTTAAAAAATGTGGATTGATGAACCCTAAAATAATTATTTACTGCAATACAAGCGTCTAATCCATAAATCATTATTCAGCCGTGGTCCATTAAAGAATTTTGGCGAAAAAGGACGATCTTTTGATGGAATTCGGTTAACTTGAAATTTATTCATGACGTTTCTGCATTGCAAGAAAAACGAGAAAGGTCAGACGTCAAAATCGCAAATTTCCGAAATTCACTCGTAATGATTGCAGCTTCGCTTGTGCAAAACATTACCGGTTCTCCAAACACATGGTCTGTAAACTCCTGTAATTCACCTATCTACATACAGTTGGTTTCACATTGAAGGAAAACGTCCACCTCCAGCACCACAAGCTCCCACCCTCTGGCACACATGCCCCAGAATATCCAAAACAATTTCCTACGCCCAGATATTTTTTAATATGAAAGGTCGTTGAAATGTATTATGATGTGTATATTTACCCGTTATCTAAAAAAACTACCATATGCATAAACTGTGTTGACTTTTGTTCATAAGTTCTTCAACATAAATACACGGTTTTTCATCTTTTCCGTCTTTGCCTTTTCAATCTTTACGTGTTCGTTGGTGAAACACCTCGGAGGAATAATGCTTTTTATCACTTCAAAAATCCATTTTGCGAAGATTTGAGAGTGATTGTCATTGTTTTAATTGACTTGGTTAAATGCAGTATGTGTTTGGATTGACAAAAATTTAGCATTCAATTGCTAAACACATCATAAGCAGCTCTTGATCCTGGGTAGCAATTGTTGTTATAAATCTGAGTAATTGCTTCGTCAGACCGAAGATCGTACAGTGACCTGTGGTGAAAGCTGGGCAGCACGACTGGCGTTGTGTAACAAGGAGAGAGAGAGAATTATGCCTTAATATATTACATATTGTAATTGTTATGACGTGACGTGGTGATGATAAAAACAATTTGGTGGCAGAATAGCCTGGATGTGGCTGATCCGACATTCAGAAGCCAGTCACATCGTTCATAAACATTCCTGTGTTGACAATCGAAAATACCGTATCCACAAGACATGAGTAGCACCAAACTTGAAACAGACATTACATAAAACAGCGGCAAGCGGTCAACAATGATGCCGACAAGACATTTGGATGTAATCAAATCCGTATCGCTGACAAGTATTCCCCAATCCAGATGGATATCCTTGTCATTTTCCAGGGTTAAATGTATACTATATACGATTTGATTGTATCTGTCCATATATCAACATCATGACTTTGTGTCCATACGGTCCCTATTCATCGGGTTGGGTGCAATTAGAAAATAGTGAGCGCCAAAAATCTTGCGCAAGCGTATTTTTTCGATCAGTGTGCGGCAATATCAGTGAAAGCGACTGATAGGGGAACCAGTTTCTACAGTAACGTTTCTTCCAGGGGACCTGAGAAATGCTACTGGACGCCATACACACGGCCTCTTGTAATATTTCTCCTTCAAAACAGTTGTAGCCGACAATGTCAATCTAGCAACCGTTTCTCTTTTTGATTTTTTTATATAGTTGTATAAGTATGATGATCCATGTGGACTCTCGGTTGTTTTGATCAAATTTACAAGTTGGATATACATCAATCACGACTATACGGATTAGCTATTAAAGCAAGACACTCATCTATAGAATGATTGGTGCAAAAAGGAGGGCTTTGAAAGTATCGGCCTTCTGATTATTTATGCTGCTCAATTACTCCTATAACACATTATAAGAACAATGTGGCTTTAGGTACATTTAATCAGTCTCAGGTTATACCTTTTTGATTATGATTCAGCTTCGTGTTATTTGGAATTTTCCATTTGTCATATTAGCCTGTAGTTATGCTCTTTCTTGTTCATTTGGTTTAAACGTAATTTATTTGTCACACGGGAAACACTTTAAGCTCGGGGCTTATACCGTGTCTCCAAATTGTTCATATAATACATTTTACAATGTTTTGGATAAATATGTACAAGAGGAGATGTGGAAGATATCTGTATAGAACAATATATAGATTTACATGTCAGGAGTGATGTATACCGAATGATTACATAATAATATAAAATGATTGCATTATTAACAGTGATATCGACATGTAGGAGAGGATTGGTCGTCCAGAAGATGCTAGTGGGGCACGCTTGGATGCGCTTTGTAGGACAAACATAACAAAGAGGTAGTCAAAAGGATGAAAATATTGACATCAAAACCGTTTTGTTGACGTTATATACTCACATACATTCACGGCAATCAAGTCATTTATTGCATTGCTAATTGAATGATCACCGTATAGCATTAGTGTTACAGATGGATCGTCATGGTAGCCTGCATTTTTTATATTATCTAGCATTGTACGGCGTAGAATAGCATAAATTTAGACCCAGGTGCCTGTTCACTCTGCTGATGCCGAGATGACAGGCACAGAGCGATCCAGTGGCCTATCGCCAGCGTTGAAATAAACATGCAATTTTTCCAACCTACCTGCAAGCACATCCACTAAAACCAGCCTGTATGTTAAGTCTGGGTCCCATACAATGATATTATGCAGTAATTCCGTGTCTGTAGGGTCTGTACTATTTATTTGAGTGAAATCCAGTCAGGAGCGAAGACAGAAACACGTCCGTGCCCGCCATCTTCTCTAAAATTATGACTCGAAACACGTCGGCGCGAGAAAACGCGCGGTAAACACTGGTTTGTTCAAATTTTAAACCTAAACACGTGATCGATCAAATCGACTCCTATCGCACGGGCTGTCCATGCAACGATCACTGTCGAGTAAAATGTCCAACAGAGGGAAGAACAAAAATAAAAAAAAAATACTTAAATAACAAAAATAATGAAACTGGACACTTCGATCACGTCACATTGACCTAATTTTTAATGAGGTATTTTTGTTCGATTTTTTTGTCAGATAATTTATTTATGTGTTTTCGCCAAATCTTCAAGATAAATTAGTAAATAATACTGTCATGTGAAATAAAAAGGTTCTTCCCTACTTTTTCTTGCATTAAAGTAGGAATATTAAGCAGAAATGTCAAAAACATCATTTTTCCTGGTGCCGCACGTGGCCGACATTATAAATTTACCCATGATCCTGCCCCCCCACCCCCCACCAGACCTGGTGGTGCGCTTCAATTTTCCCACTTTTTTTCATGACGCATACTATTTATCATTCGAATACAGTTAAAGAAAAGCACATAGTATTAGTGGTATCTCCGTTGCAGAGACTTATGATGGATTTCGTTAGGAAATATAATTGGTCTTGGAAATTTTCTGTGTCGCCATATTGAAAGTTGGAGAAATGACCCCAGAAGCTGGCCTTCGCTGTACAATTCTGTCTCTTTGACAGCTGTGGATATTCAGAATTGAGAGGCAGTTTTCTGTTCTTCCCTCTGTTGGACATTTTACTCGACAGTGATCGTTGCATGGACAGCCCGTGCGATAGGAGTCGATTTGATCGATCACGTGTTTAGGTTTAAAATTTGAACAAACCAGTGTTTACCGCGCGTTTTCTCGCGCCGACGTGTTTCGAGTCATAATTTTAGAGAAGATAGACTGGATTTCAACTCGAAATAGTACAGGCACTCATGTTGTATGGGACCCAAGACTTAACATACACTTGGTTTTTATGTGGCAGTGTGACTTCGGCATGTTTATTATATTCAAGTGGTCATCGTCGGCATTCATGAAGCTTTTGTACATTATCTCCAGGCATTTTCGATCAAGACGATACTTAAGCCCTCGAAACATAGACAATTTCTTTTGTGCTGTCGAAATAAGACTGTTTATATGGTCGTGTCACTTCCGAGCTCTGAGCTCCACACGATTTTAAAGCCATTAAAAGACTTGTTCATTTCACCTCCAATGATGTGCAAAGGCCTGGATCTGATTCCATCCACGATACGGAACACGAAGTGAAAAATTGAAATTAACTTTGAACTCGTTTCTCGAACAATCTGCGTAACTGCGACATAATTAATAATCCTTTGAATGTCTGATGACAAGGTTTTCAAGACATCCGATATATTAGATTGGAAAAGTTTATACATGGCAGTGAAAAATATACGTGCTAGGATTTTAAAGCCATTAAAAGACTCATTTCTCTGTGTTATCCAAACCTTTATTACGGGAAGCTTCGGTAATGGTGATGGTAGTGACAATGATGCCAATGGAGATTTTCTGTGCAGTAGGTTACCACTGCATGTCCATTTAAAAAACCCAGATCTGTTACAAAAATATGATATGACCCTTTTGACATTTGATGACAATAGTTCGGGATAATGACGAGATACAGAAATTGTTTTTAGGATAAACTATATCCCAACATGAAATATTCACAATCCGCTTCATACGGAATCAAATTGTTCTCTTTCGCTTTTCAGCTATTATCCAGAGCGATAGGCTTTACGCACACCACGTATATCTGGCATCTGTGCATAATGCAGAAGTTGCTTGCTAACTAATGGTCATTGGACATTACAAACTTGTCTCCCTTGAGCTATTAGATAGTATTTGAAAAAAACGAGTGTACAAAATTGCATTACCAACGCAAATTGGTTCAACTCAACGTCAACAAAACATATACGGTACAAGATTGATGCGAGTTAGCCACAAACCGGATATTGTCGTTTGTCTCTTAAGGCAATCACTAAATATTATACATAAGGTTTGTATTTTAGGGAAATCATTGCTGTGACGATAGAGCTTAGCATATGATCTAATCGAATCTATCTGAAGCAACTGAATCGGGCATTTACTCCTGACTTCGTCGGCAGAACGTGTTTGCCACCGATCTTCGTAAATTCGTGCGGATTATGAAACTGGCCATGTGACAATATTCGTAGGCAATATCATATGGAAAAAACTCGTGACCAACACTTCAGTGATTATTGATCGGAGATGGTATATTGCTTGCGATGCCGTCGGAAGATGATCATCCCGGGTTGCTCACGAAACAATCATAGGACATCATAACAGTTTGATACGTCCGACAGTAGTGGAGTATCCGAACCTTTAGGACACTAAACAGGAGCAGTGTGGAGGGGAGGAGGAGGAGGCGGAGAGTGGGGAGGTGGAGGAGAAGCAGGATGTGGAGGAGCAGGATTCGGAACCATTATCAGGATGTAAGAGGGAGAAAATCGAGCAGTTGGAATCAGATATCTTCGCCAAATTTGATCGATTGATACTCAGGGTTAGCATAAGGGACTACCTCACCCTGTCCATTCTACTCGCCATACCAATGCGGTCATATACAATACAACCATGTATTTAGATGAATGGTATTGTACGAATGGAAAAATGGAAGGTAACTCAATTTTATTTAGATTGAAACGGGTAAGGGAAACTTATCTATATCTTATTATCACTTTTCGTGTCCAGACTTTATAGATACAATCTATAATCAATCTCACCTATCGACAATGTTGAGACAAAGGCAATTATCAATCATGCTATTGACGTAGCAATCACGTCACACACCGGAAGTCAGAATCCAGCCAAATCCAGCATAAACAATAAACAAAGAAAAACCTCTCTACTGAGCGGGTACTATAATGGATATACTAGCAAAAAGAGAGAAAACAGGCAAACTCAAGACAGTTGATTGGGAAAGTTTATAAGTGGCAAAACAAACAATATATTTTAGAGCCATCTAATGATTACGTTCTCTGTGTTATCAGAATCTTTAATTTGGGAACCTTCGGTACTGACGATGGTAGTAATAGTTATCTCGATGGGGAGTAGATTACCACTGATTCCTTTGTGAAAATCGGGATCGGATAGAAAAATACTATTTGATCCTATGGACATTTGTTACCATACTATTTCAGGATAAAAGTAAAGATACAGGAATTAATTTAGCAGAAAATATATCAGAACGTCAGATATTCACAAGCCGCTTGTTACGTACACAATCAACTTGTTCTCCTTTAAGGGATTATTCAGAGTGATAAGCTTGCGTAAAAGAGTGATTGACTTTGTTTCTAATGTTTCATGCCAACTTACGGAGATTAAAATTTGCCTTCTTTGAGCTGTCAGATAGCTGTTGAAATGAGCTAGTGTACAGAAGAGCAGCACTTACCAACGACGTCAAAGGCAATACTGAAGCTGATAAAATGGCTAAGGCAGCCATAGATGATGAGGTTGATCCTGTTGAAATCCCATACAGTGGTTTTAGACCAGCTATCTGCGCTTATGTGAGAAAGTTGTTTCAATCTTCGTGGGATGCTATGGATAATAACAAACTTCACGAGTTCAAAAGAACTGTAGGCTATACTCATCTGAAAAGCCAGAAACTTTCGATCAAGCCATGATTAGACGATGTAGAATCGGCCATACACGATTAACTCACGAGCATTTGCTGAAAATGGACTATAGATTTTAAGATTGTAAGAGAGAAATTTTATCGAGGAGCTACTTTGGAAGATCTATTTAGTCGAGTAAAAGAAGATTGTATTTTAGATTATTTGAGAGAGATCGGTTTGTTGTATCAATTTTAATGTATTTACGTGTTTTTAATGCATTAGTTTACTGAGTTATTAACTTGAATACTTATAATTTTGTTTGATCGTCGCTATATAGCTGAAATATTGCTGAACGCGACATTAAACCTTAATTATCTCTCTAATTTTTCACTAGCATTTCTGTGCAATGCAAGGGACATCAGTTTTCATGCCAACTTACGGAGATTAAAACTTGCCTCCCTTGAGCTGCCAGATAGCTGTTGAAATAAGCGAGTGTACAGAAGAGCATTACTTACCAACGCTAAACGATTAAAGTCAATGACAACAGAACGTATGCATGCATTGAAGCGAGTTAGTTACAAACCAATTGTCATTCCTCTATTAAACAGAACGCTAAAAGTATTACACATAGAGTTAGCATTTCAGGGAAAACAGTGTTGTGTTATGGCGATAGAGGCGAGGATATGTTCTGTACGATTGTCCGAAGCACATGAATCGGGCAATTACTCCAAATTTCGTCGACAGAAAGTGTTTGTCGTCCCACCTCGCGACGTCGCATGGATTAAGAAACTGCTCATGTGATACTATATTCTGGCGCTACCATAGCAAAATGAAATAACATGTGACCAAAGCTTGTGTTTATTGGTTGAAGATAAAATCGAGAGTTGTCACGCACCTTCGCTATCGTTCCTGATTATTCACGATAGGAACACAAGAGATCTGAACAATTCGATACGTCCGAAAGTAGGGGAAAATTTGGGGTCTTTATAACACAGGGGCACGAGAAGGAATTGTAAAACATATTCGGGGATCATGACCCGGGAGCTGGCGCAAGAAAATTTGACCGATTGAGATTAGATATACAGCTGCCATATTTGATCAAGTGAATATAGTTTGCAAAGGATTCACATGATTATTTGATCAGGTGCAACTCAAGGTTACAGACGCAAGAAAGTACCATACACGTTCCATTTCGATCGCTATACCAGCGCGGACGTAAACTATACACCTATGCATATATGTAGATACTATACACCTATGCATATATGTAGATGAAAGTTATTGTATGAATAAGAATAAGAGAAGGTAACTCATTTTAAAGTTTGGAGACTTCAATGCGCATCTGCGACTTAGCGATACCCTATCCTGACTTTTCTTATCCAGAAATTCTTAAGACAAGGACAATTTTTACACATATTACGGACACAGCAATTACGTCATCAAGCTGGAAGTACACGTTCAGTCAGACTCTGGGTATAGCCAGTATAGAAGTCACTCTAATGGTAGTGTAATAGGGATATACTAACCGACAGCGAAAAACATGCTAAGTCGAGATATAGTGTAACTTCATGTTCAATATAATATATACAATAACAATCTTTCCCATACATAATAATTCATTCAGGACTGCATGCATAAATACGAAAGTTTAATAGTTATCTTCATGGTATGTGTGTATATATAGATTTGGATATGTGGATAAGTGGATATATAGATATGGATGTGAATATGTGGATAGAGATTTATAGGCGTGGATATGGATATATCGATGAGGATAGGTGGATGTAGATACGTAGATTTGAATATGTAGATTTTGTTATCGAATATTCTTTATCTACATCATACACACAATTTGAATTCATATTTCCGATATCTCAGATGTGATATGTTTGGATACTTGGCTTCGATATAATCACAAAACTGTCACATAAATCGATTTAGGCCATGAGCGAATCACGCCACTTCACGCCACTCTTGTATAATGGAATTATGAAAACATTGATTAACATTATTTTACTTGCTTGGGGTGAAAGAGGATGTGTAGATGTTCTTTTAGTTTATTTCGTAACCATCTTGTGTTTTGGGGTTTTTTCTATTCATACAGATTTGGAATTGGTGCTAGTTGTCATACGAAATAGGTCCTTCAATTATTGACGCGAAATTGTTTTATTGACGATGACTGAATAATGAATTTCGGATCTTACGCTTGATATTTGCGATCTTTCTATACGTGTCAGTGAAACAGGTTGGAGAAGTGCCGCTTGAAGTAACTATATTGAAATTCTTCACCTTTAAAGACGTGTATCAGACGGCTCGAACAATGGCGAATGACAAATATTGTCACTTAACGAAGCGAAGTCTTGAACGGCGCTTGTCTAGGTTTTAATTTATTGCGTCGGATTTAATGTGGTTTCGGGATATTCCACAAAAGAGCAATTGTACATTATAAATAGCAAAAACATCATCAGCAGTAATTGATCCTGGGCAGTATTATAATTGATCTGATTGAATGAGTCCTGTTGCTGTAATCTTACACTACGCTGGGTTGTAGTGAAAGCTGAGAAACACAAATGGCATATGTAACAAATCCCATATTGTAAATTCAGTGAACCGACGTGGTGATGATCAAAAATGGATCTCGGTTTACTATGATGTGGCGAAAATACAAGCTTCAAACTGGATCTGTATTAGCCAGTCATCGTCCATAAATAATCATGATTATTTCTTATCATAATCGAAAAGACTGTATTCGCAAGTGGCCCCACGATCCAAGCAGGCATTACATAAGAAATGTATTAAGGCGAATTAGTTTGCTAGCGAGAAGCGGTCAACGATAATGTCGGCAAGACTTCGTGGTGTGACTAAATTGGAGCGATATGCAAGAGGTGGGAAAAATTGACGACGTCTGGCGACTAAAAAGCAGCCATATGACTCTACACGTAGCCTTAGTATCTCAGCCGTGTTTTTATTGCAGCTGTTCATGTGGAGACTATGAAGTATCCACATGGCCCCTAGCACCTGCTTAAGCGGAATTAGATACGCTAGCTCAGGAGCTGTGGTGACAGATCAGCTCAAACATCTCATCTGATGTTAGTGGATGAGCATCATGGACGTCTGATGGAGTAAACGCCTTAACATGGGGTAACATAGTAAATGCACGAAACCTAGAAAAACTAACCTGTAATGTCCGACGTCGTACGGCTTAAATTAAATGCGCATCACTGATCATTATTCCAGATGATTGCTTTCTCTCTCATGTTCATGTTATCAAAACCCTAAATTCGTGAGATTTTTATAATGGTGATCCTACTGGAGAGAAAAGATAAAGAAATTATTTTAAGGAGAACTTGTATCCCTTATCCATGACTACGTACAATATTCTGAAGTCGTTTTTTATGTCTAGAACGATAATAATGTGCATAACACGCATTGGCTTGTTTCTATTGTTTATCTAGCATCTCTGTACAATGCAAGGGACATCACTTGCCAACTAACAGAGATTACAAACTTGTCTCCCTTGATCTGTCAGCTTGCTGTTGAAAGAAACAAGTGTCCAGAAGGGCATTATCAATATATTGCTTAAAGGCCATGAAACATATACATGATTAAGATTAAAACAAGTTATTTTATTAACAACCAGAGTTTAGTAACTGCCTTTTTACGCGCTACAGATACGTAGATGTTCTTATTCATTAGAACATCTCTTGATACCAAGCCAAAGTGTGTGTATATTCTCCACACGATCGATAATGTTAGCAAACATTCCGTTCCACTAACAGTGACCTTGGCAGATCAGGCGAAGAGATGAAAGAGTCGAAATGATCCAAAGTTATAAATACAGACGCGATATATTCTTTACTGCAAGCCAACACATATTATGTATATCAGACCGTGAATAGCATCTGCTAGTGCACTACAAGTAAATTGTTGCTTCAATATCGTTTCTTGTGTTGAATAATATATATTCGTATACTCATATGATCTTCCCATATATTGTATATAATCACAAGTGTTTAAAGTTTTTTATTACAGTATTGAATATTTGTGCCTTCATGTTGGACAGGTCTTAACAAATTGGCAGATGAAATGACAACAGCATGATCAGAGAGCTCGTGATATGTCCTCGAATTTAAACGTAATTGAGACGTGTTAAATTATTTACAATTATTCTTCAATGCTGACTCGGAGTGTATAATAAGTTATTTAATTGTAGTTATTAAATTTGTGTGGACTGTTCTTGAACTCAGGGAGGGGACTGGCATCTGGTTCCACATTTTTCATTCCCGTAATATTTTGATATGCATCTAAATGCTTGACATTATTTTTTCGATGAATATTTTGGTGCACAATATTTGCTGTACCTGCATTCAAATTCACCCCCGATTATTCCGATGAAGCGATTCTCTTTCAAGTCAACAACCCAGCAATTCAGAAGTAATCAACACAACATACCAAAAATATGTAAATACTTTAAAACATATACAACAAACCGTGTTCTCTCAAAAACCTAAAATACAGTCTCCTTTTACATTGCTAAAAAGATCTTCTAAATAACTGCTTCATAAAGAGAATCTCTTACAATCTTAAAATCTATACCGACGATCAGAATATGTTTCACTGTGTGAGCTTCGTGGTATGGAATACAACTTGGGGTTGATTCTATTTGTCCCCCGCCGCAACGCGGCCGGGGACTTTAAAATGGTTCTTGCTTCTTTGTGTCCGTGGATGTCCGTGTACGTCCGTGCATGTCTGTTCGAAGCGATAACTTCCTAACGCTTTCTTGGATTATTCCGAAATTCGGAATACGCATTCCTTGCGACAAGACGCCAGTCTGTATTGCATTTCAGCAACATCTGCCTGAAGGTGGCGCCACTGGTTCTTGCTTCTTTGTGTCCGTGGATGTCCGTGTATGTCCGTGCATGTCTGTTCGAAGCGATAACTTCCTAACGCTTTGTTGGATTCTTCCGGAATTCGGAATACACATTCCTTGCGACAAGACGCCAGTCTGTATTGCATTTCAGCAACATCTGCCTGAAGGTGGCGCCACTAATTCTTGCTTCTTTGTGTCCGTGGACGTCCGTGCATGTCTGTTGGAAGCGATAACTTCCCAACGCTTTGTTGGATTCTTCCGAAATTCGGAATACGCATTTCTTACGACAAGACGCCAGTCTGTATTGCATTCAGCAACATCTGCCTAAAGGTGGCGCCACTGGGTCAAAATGGATTTTGGTTCATTGTGTCCGGGGATGTCAGTTTGAATTCTTTACAAGCGATAACTTCCAAATGCTTTGTCGCATTCTCACGAAATTCGGCATGTACGCATTCCTTGCGACAAGACATTGGCTCAGCCGCTGCTATTGCATTTCAGCAACGTCTGCCTGAAGGTGTCGCCACTGGATCTCGCTTCTTCATGTCCATTCCTGTTCGTGGATGTCTTTGCAAGCGATGTTCTTTGCAAGCAACAACTGCCAAATGCTTTGTTGGATTCTCCAGAAATTCAGCATACGCATTCCTTGCGACAAGACGCCAGTCGCCGGTTTCAGCAACATCTGCCTGAAAGTGGCGCCACTGAGTTTCTCTTCTTCTTGTCCGTTCCAGTTAAAATGGGTCTTCAATTTTTCTATGAAATCAATCTATTCCACATCATATGATTTACCCTAAAGCTTTTGCATGAACCATTTTTTATTTCAGAAGTATAATATGAAATAACTGGCGGAGAATCCCCGCAGTACTGAACCTCTGGTTTTTGAATTTCGTGTCATCTTAAACGAAGGACAACATTTCCTTCAATTTTGCTATCGAATAATTGTATTTCACATCATATGATTTAACCTAAAGCTTCTGCACGAACCATTTGTATCCACACATGTAACTTACTATATTAATTATAACTGATTAGAAATAACACGACAAATACCAATTTGTACATGATTGCATGTATTATCGAGCTTTCGGAATGTACTTATTCCATCATCAGGATTTGGCTAAAGCAAGTTCTTTAGCCAAATCCTGATGATGCAATAAGTTGGTATTTGTCGTGTTATTTCTAACTAGTGTAATCAAGCCTCTCCATACTCGGGTAATTACAACTGAGTTCCTAAAGTTCGGGTGCACACTGTGCATAGGATCAATTTCCTGAATTGAACTGAATTCATCCTTGCTGGTCTTCAAACTGACAGATGATGGCATGCAGTTGTCAGTGCGGTTGTTCATGTACAGAGAGCTTTCTATGACTTTCATGTCGGAACACCACCACTACCCTCAAGGAGAGCATGTCCCCACCCCCAGGGTGCCGAGCTGCACCCTCTATCTCTCAAACTAGCCCTCGTCCGACCTTCATATAGTTTGTTTGAACATATATATCTCCAATACATTTCGGCAGAAAGTTGAAATTTGTGTGTAGTCTGCAATATTGGTATAATTCTGCTACCCGTCAATGAATTACAACCCAAAAGGCTTCCATTTATCAGGCACAGACCCATGTTTTACCCCTCGGCCAATTTTGGCCATGGGGTATTGTCATCGTCTTGTACGTCCGTCTGTCCGTTCGTGAGCGAGATAGCCGGAAAACCGTTTCGCTGATGAATTCCAAATTTGGTATGCTTATTTACCTAGTAGTAAAGGACCAAAAGCCTATTGACTTGGGACCGGATTGGGTGGAAACCTTGACGGCCATCTTTAATTTTATGCAAAATGGATAATGATCCATATCTCGGAAACCATTCAGCTGTTTTTGATATACATCATCGATACATCAAGCAACTTTCAACGAATTGCCAAACAGGCTTTTCTGATTAGCTGGAAACCCTGGAGGCCATCTTTAATTTATGCGAAATCGATAATGATACATATCTCGGTTACCATTCAATTGTTTTATATGAAAGTCGGTGTGCATCATCGATATATCCAGATACTTTGAATCGGGACCTGATTGACCGAAAACCTTGGTGGCCATCTTTAATTTATGCAAAATCATTAATGATCTCTATCTCTGATTCCGTTGAAGTGCTCAATGTAAAATTTGGTATACATCATTGATGCATCAAGAGACTTACGATGAATGACAGATCTGGTTTATCTGATTGGGCGGAAATCTTGGCGGCCATCTTTAATTTATTCAAAATCTTTAATGATGATTATCTCTGACCATTTAGGTGTTCTATACGAAACTTGGTTTACAGCATCGATGTATGAAGAGACTTGCATTAATGAATAACCATTAAGTGGCGGGAAGGATGGGCAGCCATCTTTAATTTATGCAAAATCATTAATGATTTCTATCTCGGACACTGTTCAAATGCTCAATATAAAATGTGGTATACCTTATCGATGCATCAAGGGATTTGTGGAATGAATACCGGTTTCTTTGATTGGATGGAAACCTTAGGGGTCATTTCTAATTGCAAAATGTTTGATAATCTGTATATTTGTGACTTGACTGCTTGGTGTTCCTGACGTCTTAGTTCAAATTGAATACATTATGAATGGCTGGTGCCCAGAGCCGAGGGGTTTTCAAATGCGCAGCTTCGTATTGTATAGGTAAGTGGGTCCATTGTCTGTAGATCTTGCTTGGAATTGGTTTTCATGCCAATCCGCCTCTGGGTCGCGCCACCTGGGGGACAAGTTAAAATTGCGTCTCCAGACAATAACTTTTGTAAACCTTCAGGATTCTTTCAAATTTGGTGTGTGGGTACCTTGCCTCAAGATCTGGCTTGAGCATATTTTTCGTGTTGATTCGTATACAGGCTGCACCACCTGAAAACTAAGTAAAGTGTTTCCAGACAATAACTTTTGAAAACCTTGACGGATTCATTTCAAATTTGGTGTGTAGGTACCTCACCTCAATTTCTCGTTTGGCATTGTTTTTCATGCTGATCCACATATAGGTGGTGCCACCTGGGGGCCAATTTTAAATTATATTTCCGGACAATAACTTTTTAAACCTTGACTGAATTTTTCTAAGTTTGGTATATGAATACATGTACCTTACCTGAAGGTTTCGCTTGGGATTGTTTTTCTTGTCGCTCAGACCATAGGTGGTGCCACCAGTAGGCCAAGTTAACATTTTCTATTTCCAATGTCAAGGAATCTTGCCTCAAGATCTCGGTTGGGATTATTTTTTATGCCTATCTGCCTATACATGGCGCTAACCTGTGGGCCAAGGTAAATTTGCATTTCCGGACAGTAACTGCACGTTGGACCCAAACGGATTCTTTTAAATTTGGTATGTTGGTACCTTCCCTCAAGGTATCCTATGGGGCCATGTTAATAATGTTTTTCCTAAGTTTTATGTTTTTACTTTCTTCACAAATAATGAATGTTTCCTTTACTAAAGAGGCAAAAGGGATGCGTTCTCGACCGTATTCGATTGACTGTATCTAGTTTCTTCAATATTTGGCATATATGCATTCCTTGTGACAAGATGTTGATTGGTATTGTGTTTCAGAAAGATCTTCCTGAAGGTGGCGCCACTAGGATTCTTTCCGTTAGTTTGTGCTGCAACTTTGAAACGCTTTGAAATGTCACTCGAAATTTGGTTTCTGGGCAATAACTTGAGAGCTGCTCATCGAATTCTTGGATCCAAATTAGGCATGCATATACATTGTACTTTGCCATGAGATGTTGCTTGGGATCCACTTCTGCTTAGAAGGTGATGCCACCTGTTGACAAAATCTGAAATTTGTTTTTGGCCAATAACTTAAGAACTGCATGCATTCTTCTCAAATTTAGCATGCATGTACCATGCCAGGAGATGTTGCATGAGATTGCCTTTCACTCATTTGCACTTACAGGTGGTGCCACCTGGTGGCAAAATCCCAAATTTGTCTTCGGGTAATAACATGACATAAGATGTCACTTGAGATTGCGCTTTGCTCACTTGCGCATACAGGTAGCACCACGTCCTCATGTCAAATCTAAATTTGATTTCGTTCATCGGATTCTTCTCCAATTTTGTATGCAGATACCATGCCAGAATATGTCCCCTGGGTTGTAGTTCGCCTGCTTCTGCATAGGCCTACTGGTGTCGACACCTGGTGGACAAATCTGAAAATTGTTCTGGCAATAATTGACAAAGGATTCTTCTCAATTTGGTATTTATATGCCCAAAGATGTCGCTTGGCATTGTGTTTCATACACGTCTTGTGCCTATAAATCTAAATTTGGTTTCCGGGCAATAACTTGAAGACCCCTCTTCAGATTCTTCCCAAAGTTCGTATGCTGATACATGCACCTAGACTGTAGAACTCTCTGTTAAATCAGGATATTTATAATTAACACACAGTGTCAGCGTACTGTTCCAGCTGTCTCCTCTTCAATGATTGGTCATTCGACCCCGCCATTTTAAACTAATACGAGCATTTTCATTGGACCACTATTTATAGGAGCCACCCCAATCTGCATACACAACAACGTGAATGTGTCAGTTGACTGATGACATAGCGCGGCCTCGACTTTGATTTCAAAATCTGCCGTCTAACTGGGAAAATCTTGCTGCATCAGTCGATCATTGGCCCTCCGTAGAAGGGTGCTATACTATAGGCTAATACATGTACCATACCATGAAGATGATGCTTGGGATTGCATTTCGCCCACTGCACCTACAGGTGGCAACACCTGGTGGCAAATTTAAAATTTGGTTTCCGGGCAATAGGTTGAGGATGCCTTCAGCTTCTCGTCAAATTTGGTTTGCAGATAATGCCTTGAGATGTCACTTGGGGTTGCTTCTCGGTTACATAATTTCCATGCTTCACTGCATGGAAACTATATTACAGAAGCAATCAACTTTCAGTCAACCGTTCTGAGTTGATCTTAAAACTTGGGAAGGCAGAAAGACCCTTCCACATCCAACGCCTATGAAGCAGCAGTTGCCTCCCTCATATGTATCCCCTGAGACCAACAATGCTAAAAAATATTGCTGCCATTTCGGCGGGGGACCTAGCATCCTCTGGCTGCTTGTTTTAGTAAATATTCGTGAGTTAATCGGTTATGGCCGCTTCTACATCGCCTGGTCATGGCTTGATTGAAACGTTTCTGGCTGCTCAAATGAGTAAACCCTACAGTTTTTTTAAATTCGTGAAGTTAGTTATTATTCACAGCAACCAATGAAGATTGAAACATCTTTCTCACATAAGCACAGAAAGATATCTGAAATCTCTATATGGGATTCCAACAGGATCAACCTCGTTATCTAGAGCTACCATTTCATCAGTTTCAGTATTTCCTTTGATACCAACGTGGCTAGCCAACTAACAGAACATCACTCTGTTGATGACATCTACGGTCATATAATTGTAGAATGTTCGAGATGGTGAGATGAGCTGAAGTTCCACTCTCAATCGCTTGAAAGCATAAGAGTGAATCTGTGAAAATTTTCCTTCTATAGTAGACGCAATTCCTTCCAAGCTAACAATAGAGTTTTGGCTTAGGTTTTAGTTTCAGAACTAAAGATAATAGCACACGCTATTCTCTCTCTTTGGAACATCTGTATAAATAGATTGATGCGATCTGTATTTTTCTCTCAACAGACCAAATTATTGTGTATACACGAGATGGCTCGTGTCTGCCTCCTGTTTAGTCATTGAAATATCTACCTCTGGTCTGGTTAACTGCCATGGCGAAACTGGTAAGAGCTTGTTAGGTAAAATTTGACTAAGTTTAATACCAGCTGCTACAATGTGTGGTTTCATATGAATTCCAAGAGGTGGAATAATGGAGGGTTCCTTTAAATACAAATCCACGTATTGAGGATTGAAAACACAGTTACAAGCAAGATTTGATCGATTAGATCGCAATTTTGTGATATATTGCAGTGCTAGCTTGATTCTTCGAGGTTCTAAATGAGATTCATCTGCTTCGACATATAAGCTTTCTTTGGGTGATGTTCTGAACGCTCCGAGGCAAATCTCAGTCTTTAATGGAGAATAGGATCTAGCTTTGCCTTGCTTGACTTTGACTTGCTTGCACCGTTGTAAAAGATAGAGCGGTAACCAAGCTTAGAACGAACAAGTGATCGATACAAATGGAAAAGCTACTGCTGATCTCCACCCCACTTATAGCTGGCAACAACCTTCAACAAATGAAGAGTTTTCGTACACTTTAGCTTTCAAGAAACTTATATGCGATGAGAACGTTAATCGGTGATCAAACAATATTCCTAAGAATTTGACTTCTTTTACTACTTTGATTTCAGTTCCATCTAATGTAAGTACTGGATCTTTGTGCTGGAAATACTTTTCACAAAAGTGTATACAATTTGTCTTTGTTGTGGAGAACTTGAAATCATTCGAAGTGCTCAGTACAATTTTAATTCTTGAATCACGTGCCATACGCTATTGTATCGTCTACATTTTCTGTCTTCACATACATTATTGCTTCGAATATGGCGCCGCCTATTGTTATCAATAAACACTCCATTCAAACCGTCTTTTCTTTGATGTTGTGTTTAGATGATTGCCTAGCCATGTTGACATCAACGGCAATGCTGAAGCTGACGAAATGGCTGAGGCAGCCCCAGATAATGAAGTTGATCTTGTTGGAATCCCATAAAGCGATTTCAGACCCTTTATCTGTGCTTATGTGAGAAAGCTGTTTCAATCTTTATTGACTTGCTTTGGATAATAAACTTCATGAGTTTCAAAAAACTGTAGGATATATTCATCTGAATAGCCAGAATCGTTTCGCTAAAGCCATGATAAGACGATGTAGAATCGGCCATATCCGATTAACTCACGAACATTTACTAAAAAAGAAAACAGCCCTAAGGTGTATTCCATGACACGAAGATCTCACAGTGAAATATATTCTGATTGACCGTATAGATTTTAAGATCGTAAGAGATTTTTTTGTCAATCGGCTACTTTAAAAGATCTTTTCAGTCGGGTAAAAATAGACTGTATTTTAATATTTGACAGAAATCGGTTTGTTTTATAAGTTTTAATGTATGTACTTGTTTTTTTGTGTGTTGTGTTGACTACTTCTGGATTGCTGGGTCGTTGGCTTGTTTTTGTTGGAATACTTAAATTTTGTTTGATCATCGCTGTCTAGCTGCAATATTGCTGAACGCGACGTTAAACCTTAATTCTCTCTCTCTCTCCCTTATGACGGGTTGTCGGGCTGTCGATGGACGAATATGGGCATATACGTATAGCCTTAACCCTACCATGCCTGGGGGCAGCCCCCTACCAAACCTTCTCTTCTATCTTCAGAACGTCAAAAAAACTGAAAGCTGACTCTCCGTGACTTTTTAGTTGATCATATTGGCGTCATTTTGAGCATATTTGCATAACCCCCGAGTAGATGATCATGGGTGAATTCATGTACATTTTCTGGTAAAGCTTGACCAAAGGATAGGGTGTGGTGAGTTTCAGCCTCCCCTGGCTTAAGGGGTTAGAAAAGTATCCAGCGAGGGCCTGGACAGGTCCCAAAAAGCTCCGGACAGATAGGGCTGAACGCGTCGCATTTCCGGTGGCCAAACAAAGCAGAGAATACGAATAACCTCCAATTATTACATAATTATTATACTGTTTGACTGTTCGGTTTTGAATATCTTCTACACACAGTATTGAGCGAACTTCCGAGTTTCTACTTTAATAACACCTAAATATTCCGTCGAAAAAGCCTTGACGTGGGCTCTTGACCTCAAAGTGTACGAATGTATGCGGCCTGCTGCAACGCGTACAGCGTGTATTGAGTACAACATGGATCTGCGAATGAGAACAGTACTGCGAAAGGTGGACCCTTTAACTGGCTCGTATGTTAATGTAATTTCCTTGTGTAATACGCACTTGTCGCTTTCAGCAAGGCTTTTGTTCCGAAACGATGAGGAAGTTCTCTAGAAAATGTTAATCTGTTTGTTTTATTTCAACTTTGTCAATTTCGATGCTTAATACGCGCTATTTCAGTATCATCACCTCTCTCCTCTTCCCCACGCCACAAAAATGGGAATGCATTGAAATGCTGATATTTCCACGACTGGTGTTTCTACCACATCGATCTTGTGAGTATTGGTTCAGACGTGAATTACAATGATTGCCTGATAAATTTCGTCCACGAAATTCAATGCTTATTTCACTTTGTTTCCACGAAAGGGATTATAATGATGCTGCTCATCAGGGGCTATTACTTTAACAAGACGGAACTTGAGCAATTATCATTATTATAGCCAGGGTAATACAAAAACTGTGTGCTTACTGAGAATTGGATATTGCGTGTACTGTAATCCCCCCTTAAATATCATAATTACACTTGTCCATTCCTGCGTACGCAACAGCGTATCGACACAGCGATACTATTTTTATCACTAGATCAATGATTTCCATTAACTATTGATACATTAAACTGATTGTCCTGTATAAAATGTTTGATAAAAAACGCATACACTCGTAATATCCCTCACTGTGTTGTCTGAAATGCTTTATGATTCAACCTGTCAGTAGATCGATCATGTACAGCAATTCATTGATCTTTTCGAGCCTGAAACTACGCAATACTCTTGTAAATTAGCATCACGGTTTGCTTTCTTGGAAACATAGCATCTGTTCAAAGGCCTTATTTATATCCTAACGAGCTCCTGTTGTTTGAGTACCAACATGGTTCTCTAATTTACAACCCAGTTGAACAGTTGTAATGATTAGAAGCCACAGTTGGCATTACAATAGGGCGAAGGGGAATTGAATCACATTGAGCAGACTGGTGAGGATGGAATCTCGCACAAAAATATATAGCATGCATTGATACTTATTCTTTGATATCCCATCTAAAAGAATGAATCTTAACTAGGGTTTGGTTTGATAATGCCGTATACGTGTTTCGAGTAATCCCGCAAAACCAATAAATGCTCCATAATATTCTGAAAGGCTGCAGATAGAAGTGGATAATTTGGTACTTTTGGTAGAGAGGTAACCGAGATTTAGGAAAGGCAGGATTTGATTGGATTTGGGGCAAAAATGAATCATAAACAGAGATGCTGCTGTGAGACTTGTCTGAACCTTAAGAAAGCACACGGTAGCGTGTGGGAAGACGCACTCTGGGCGCTCATGAACGGAATGGGTTATAAGGGCAATATACTAAACATAGGTTTGTCCGTTTCAAAGTAGTATTCGGGAAGATCGAAACAGGTTTTTTAGAGGAAGACGATGGATAGGGAGTGGATGGGAAGAGAACAACGGAACACGATCCTCGCCTGGATTATATTTATTGCAGATATTTATATTTCCGAAAAACAGGAAATAATTACAGTTTAGCATGTATATAGTAGGAAAGTTTGGATTTGAAGAGAAGCTACAGCTCAAGAAATAGTTGTATCATTGTCAGTAGTCAGGCGAAACCAGGACAGAAGAACTGACAACTTGAGAAGTTAAGTTCATCCGTCTCTTCTAGACCGATCATGAAGATAGGAGAGGCAGATGAAAATAAGTACATATGAATTAAATAGAGTTGAAAGGACAGGTTTGCAGGGTGCAACAGCAAGAGCTTTTCTTAGTTTAAGCCTTAATTGGAACAGGCCATTGGCCATTAATCTACCATGACCGCGATTTAATATACCCTTACATGCCTATATGGTCGAGGGGTTAGGATTTTTTCAACATATTTGTATATCGAGCGGGTTCTTTGTTCCAGAGCCAAATTGGTACATGATGATGCTGACAAAATCAAGACAACACAAACACACACACATGTCCCTCCATTCACAATCGAAACGAACTCCATTTTGGGAAGAAACATTGTTTTTCGTATGTCCAACAAATCGAAGAAATAATCACATTTATAAAGCCAGGAGACCTCACTTCTAAACGAGGAGAGAGAGATTTTTTATAGATGTACCTCTCAATATTTCTGGTTCTGATCAGTGTGTCCCTTAACCCATCAAAAGCAGGTTTCACATTGTAATAACTGCATCTATATATATTGTTGACCGAGTGACAGCAGATGATCGTTAAAAAGAGGCCCTATATTACGCAGGATTACTTGGGATACCGAGGGCTCCTCCATTTGAATTTCTAGCTCAGTTGACCAAGTATGACGACGATTGCCACACATTGCCTTCGAATAAGTACATTCATAAAACAAATGCAGATTACTCTCTT
This sequence comes from Hanleya hanleyi, assembly GCA_036873755.1. Classification (NCBI taxonomy): domain Eukaryota; kingdom Metazoa; phylum Mollusca; class Polyplacophora; order Lepidopleurida; family Hanleyidae; genus Hanleya; species Hanleya hanleyi. Next base: position 103,192 of record JAVTVY010036671.1, on the reverse strand, counting down.
TCTCTTGGAGATTCTTTCCTTCGGCAAATCCCCGCTCCATAATAGAGTATACGTTGAGACTGTACTATTATGTCCTTAAGTGTTTACTCCAAGAATTCTTCCATTCGGCAAGGAATGGACGATGGGTCTGCTGTTCAGCCACGAATTATCGTGAAATTCAAGCGGCATAACTCAGGCCTGATTACCGTGTAGTCGACCCAGCCATCTATGCGTATATGTTCGTTCGCAACGTTGATAATGCTAAACATGTTGGTATAATATATATAAGATACTAAGAAGGCAAGAAGAATTATGATGTAGAAGAACATGGTCGGTCTATCGTATCATGTAGTTAGACCAGGGCCATTGCTCCGAAAGCGTGGAGGACCACCTTGGTTGCCCAAGGTGCACATATCGGTATCGGTTTCACCACATAATTTTAAAAGAGAATGGTCCCAAACCCTGATGATATATTATATCTCTCTCAGTCACATCTGCATTACACGTGAAGACTTATCCAGAAATCAAACATCGATTATATAACACGAAGCCAATTAAATTGCCATTGTCAAGGCAAAGTACATGTGCCGTAAGGCGTGAAATCCTATATGTAACCCGATTCACCGACTTCAAGCTTGCTCTTCCGACTGTGTCAGTCTAGGAACCTCGCGCTGGCAATTAAGTTGATGTCATGTTACATGAGGGAAGTGACAGGCTAATGAATTGTATAAAGACCCCACCAGCCATTTAATTGTCATGGATGATGGGGGGCCTGCATTGCATCGAGAGATAGAAGTGGGATTTTATTGTCATGGATGTAGGGGGCCTACGTCATCAGGTTTCAGGACAATTGGTTACAATTATTCTATGAATGATTTGGTATTGAAAATATTGTTGCGTGATAGCCACTGAGGTATTGTAAATACAGGTTTTCATTTAAGTTCATCTTCCCATTTTTCTTGATTTCTTTGTGGTTTGGTATTTTAATAAAGATACTGTAACTAAATTTATGCATGTTTTATCCATGAATCGTCTGTATATTCCTCGTTGATTCGTAATATTTTTAATAAAAGTACCGTTTCATTTTATATTTATACGTTTTTCGTTCGATATATTGTGAATTATGGGAAAATGGCCTGTTGCTTCGCAATGGTCTGCACATTCTGTCCATGTTCTTGGTGTGTCACACCAGAACGAGTTTATTTACTTCATTATGTAATGCATTTATGCTTGCTGAATCTAGGCTCCAAACATCGTGATCAGCAGGGCGCAATATGTTATTCACCAATGCCTAAAAAATGCCGTCGTCCTCTACTACTCTGTTTACCCACTTCACGTTCAGATATGATGCAAAGGCTTGAAAAATTATTATAGCTAATCCAACAGTTGGTTCACGTTTTCTTTTTATCTTGATTACCGTTCCTTATAAATTGAATAGGGTTTTTTTTAAAGCAAGAGATGGAAGGCAAAGGGAATTTTGGGATACTCGAGGCCTTAAAGCCGACACCTCTAACCGAAGTATGTGCGCAAGACTATTCTGGGAGAGAGTTGAGGTAGAAATAGTGGAACTAGATAGGCAAAGTGTGGCAATATTGTATCTGTTGGAACTACAGGCAGGGAGGTTGATACTACCGTTGAACAGAATGAACTACAGGCTGGGAGGTTGGTACTACCGTTGAACAGAATGAACTACAGGCTGGGAGGTTGATACTACCGTTGAACAGAATGACTACAATAGAAACTATCTATGGAGAACTTGGTTGAAGCAGAAAGAGAAAGGGGGAATACTGAAGGTTTACTATGAGCGTCTCGTTACAGTGCAGTGAGATAGGTTGGCAATAAGTGCATGAGAGGAAGGCCTTAAAACAGAAAACAGATTGGGTTGTTCAAGGATATAGTTTGCGTTGATCGCTTCTAACAGAAAATTATTGGGATAGAACGGAGGGAATATGGTTTCTGTTAAAGCGAATGACTGGTGGGTTGACGAATGTAGTGATGGGATTGAATATAAGTAGTCTTTGGTCATATACAAGAAGAAAGATAGCCCGTGAAAAGAGGGATATGTGAACTGGGCAAGTGATTTCTCTTGGTTGGCGAAGACTGGGTCAGGGTCGTTGGCCACAAGAAATACATGTAGGAGGAAACGCGGAATTGAAGATAAAAGATGGAGAACATGTGGGGTGCTGGGGGATATGAAAACTATCTTCCTAAATTGTGAAAGGTACAGGGAATAGGGCAAAGTTAAACGCCCAGGTGACTGCTTCACACAAGAAAATTATATGGGGAAGGATAAATGGGGATGACGGAGACATGGCGTTATCAGACTTGTTGGGGCTTGGCGTGAATATTCTGGGTGAGACAGAGAGCCATATCGTATCCTATTTTGCGCAGGATGTGTGGACAATTAAAGCAGATATAGAGAGGTTGAGAAAGGTAGGCTAGCGGTGGAAGGTTACTGTGATAAAATTTTACATTGGTCGCAATGTTCATGATTACTATGGGAAATAGACCAAAACAGCCAAGCTGGTGAGAAGGGGGAAACTATAGTTTATATGAATCTATAGGACCCAGTGGAGTATATAATGGTGAGAATTACTAGGGTCTTGAGGGAGGTAGAATATACTGAACACTGTCGCGTGGGGAAGAAATTTGGGGGGAAAGATCATAGGAAAGTCTCAGTGGTAACGTGTAGAATGTTGAGTGGCTGGGGTGATTGACTATCTGAACATTTCATTATGAAATATCGCCGTGGTGACAAGTGGTAGAAGTTGCTGCCAGAATCACTCCGATATGTGAGAATGAGAGGATTGGTAGACAGAAAATACGTTAGGTGAAATTTGTGCAATTATTGAGTAGAAAAGGTATAGGGTTATGTTGAGCAATATGAAGAGGGTATATTGCTTAATAACCATACACGAAGTCAAACTTGGCAAAGCTACATTCATCGTGTGAATTGTTAGCAGGATTAGATTGACTTGTGAATCTCATGTGAATATCACTCTCTAGAGGGAAAGTTACACTAGAAAGTGAGGAGATATACTCACTGCATGTCTCTGCATGTCTCTGTTTCCTGTTCATTTCTAACAATGGTTGGAGAAATGACACATGTTTTACAAACTATTGAGGAGAAAAGAGATGTAACCATGTATGTAGGATGATTTGTAAACGTGTTGGTGAACGAGACTATTTCTTGATAAATTCTGGAGGAACTGGGTATTCAAATTTTCATCGACTGATATGACAGTCGAATAGTTTCGAATATATTCCCGGTTAACATATCCGTATTGTCTTTTGATGAAATGTTTTAATTCGTTTTTATTATCTTATTCTGTTTCATAAACAGGTCCCTGGTGGTACCGTATACAGTCTCAGTGATTACCAAGAATGATGAATTTAACCCTAAAAGGGCTGGGGAAGGCAAAATGCCCCCCACCTACCAAACTGTCTGCGCTATCTCTGGAACGACAAAAATTTAGCTTTGACGCTTTATAGTCTATCATATTAGATTCATTCTGAGCCTATTCGCATAACCCACCGAGCAGACGATCATGGGTAAATTCAAGATGGCGGCCATGTAGGGTACCAGAAAAGTGATGTTTCGTCATTTTTCTTCAAAATTTCTGCTATTCTGCGATGAAAAGTGGGCGATTTATTTCACGTCTGATTAATATTTACTAATTTATCATGTAGTTTTTGCGCAGAAATTGCACAAATAAAAAATTCAAAAAAATCGACCAAAAAATGCCGTTTTGAACATGAGGTCACTGTGACGTAAAGCGGCCATCTTGAATTGTTTTACATTTTCTGGTAGGGCTTGACCCGAGGGTATAGTGAGGTAAGTTTCAGCCCTCTAGCGCAAGGGGTAAGGAAAATAATTAGGCAACGCTCCAATCCCAGGCCAGATAGAGTTAATCACAATATTGTATTTAATGGAGAAACAGTACGGCAACATATTCACAGAAAATCGTTATAATAGTTCATATACAGATACGAAGAATCAGGATAAAATACAAGGTTGGCGAAGGATTCCCGAAGAATGAAATTGAGATTGCTAACATGGAACTACGATACTACAGGGCCTAGAGTATTCAATCAAAACATCTGAATGGATCATTTAGGAAATCCTATAAATTGAAGCGATATGCAAGTGGTGGGAAAAATTGACGTCTGGCGACTAAAAAGCGGGAAAGCATTCGTCAACACCTAACATTCAGACCCGAGTATAAGACTGTCCTCTAGGAAACTATATGATGGTATATCCCACATGATCCTATATGACAGCATATCCATTGTTATATAGGATCCTTTGGGACAGCCCTATAGAGAAAGTGTCAGAATCCTATAGGACATATTTCTAGTATTAATGGATAAGGATTAGCGCCTTAATACAGTTCACCAGTTTGGAGTGAAGTGTGGAAGGTGTATGATCTCGTTAACCGGTGATACTTCGACAGCTGACGGCTTCGACACACACGTTTATAGTAAATTGAAAACTGATGCATACTGTTATCAATTCAATGTTATACCATGACGTCAGATTTCAAAATCTGTTTGACAGCTGTGTACTCACTGAATGTCCGATACGGTCGATGTCACATATCGCCTTTCAAATCATTTAATTCATGATCCCATATAAGAACATCACATCCTTACATTCATTATATTCTAAAATGTCAGTATAATCATGTACAAGGTTCATATAATCACAATAATATACTCATGATAGCATACCACGTCATTACATTTTATGCTAATGATGGTCGTTATGTAAAATGAGGCCAGCATGTCAGATTCATCCAATCATACAGAGTCACTACAATAAAATGCTCCTCAAACTAACGCAATTTTATAACCATTGTGCACCGCATAAGAACAGATAATTATATTTGCACTCTCAATATAGACAACAGATGCAGTAAATTACCTCAGCATGTTACACCAAAAACCCTCTTGTACAAAATAATATGCTCAGTACACATGTGTGTATCACAATACGAGCAAGAACCAAAAGTACCTTTGGAAAATGATATACCGGTGCATGCTACACATTGTTAACCTTATCGTGTACTTTAGAAAAAAACGTGACAGAATATAAAATATTATATCACAATGACTTCCATTTTCGAACTTACTTTCATCCTAGTTTCTATGAAACAAATCTCTGTGAATAATGGATTTTCGCCTTTGTTTTAATATGCTGTTGATATTTATTTGACGAGTCCATGCAGACGTGGAATAGAGCTCATAGTGCGCTCGCATATCTACAGATCCGGAAAATATGACATATAGTTACATTTCGTCCTCACAAAAAGATGGTTCAGAGAACTTGCATTTACTGCTGGCGATTTGGTGCCAAACTACGGTCGCCGGTTCGAATCTCAGACAGGGCTTGCCCATCCAGCACAAAGAATTTGCGCTTTACCAAGAAAGTGTCACTAAAAATAATATTAGGTATTCAGGTTTTCCCCCGGATGTATGGAAAGTTACGATCCTCCCTGAAACTCATACACCATGAGGCGTCAGCCGAAGGGTGTACGAGTTTCAGGGAGGGTCGTAACTTTCAATACACCCGGGGGGAAACCTGAATAACGAACTTATTATCCCTCAAGCCCTTTTTATCTTATAGCAAAAATATTGAAAAAGATTTATCATTTAGAACCAACGGTACAACGGACAAATTCAGCGGGCCATTTCGATTACGAAACTGTCCGCATTTGCTACTGCGCTGCGAGAGACGCGTCACAACAAATCAGTTCATTTTGATCTGTTTCGTTCGGAAAACGACCTTTATTTTTGGAACAAATGAAACCTTTTGGTGAGTTATATGTCGGACATTTCTGTGAAAATGATGCACTACGACGTTATTCCATTAAATTTTGACTAGTGGGCGAAAGTTAATCCATACATATTGAGATATAGTCAGCTAAACTTTCGAAGCGAGAGCGGCGGTTCCAATCGTACGCGAGTTGTTTTTTATATACCCCGACCTTTTAACCAATCGCAATCCAAATATTGAATACGAATTTGCTTTGTTCCAAGGCCATGCAGGTTTATGTTAAAATTGGAAATACTGTTACTTTGTTTCAGACGTTGTACTAATGCGGTATGCTAGAGGTTTCCAGTTAATGGGTGTTTTTAGACTTTGAGCTGATCTCTCGTCACAGCTCCCGAACTAGCGTATCTAATTCTGGTTATGCCGCTGCTAGGGACCGTGTGAATACTTCATAGTTTTCACGTGAACTTCGGCAATAAAAACGCAACTGAGATACTAAGGCTACATCCGAGAATCCACCGTATTCTCGAGTCTTTCTTGCAGTCATATGGTTGCTCTTTAGTCGCCAGACATCGCCAATTTTTCCCTCCTCTTGTACATCGCTCCGATTTCGGTGTGGATGTGTGTCTCTCGTCTCTTTTGACTTCTTATGATCTTCCTGTGATGATTTTGTCAGTAATCCATAGATGAATTTCCAAGAGACTTGGTTGCGAATTGTCTTTTTTAAGGTTTGTTCCTGACCACCTGGATTCGGAGGCCCATCGAGAATCTTTGCATTTATTGCCTTGGGAATATTGTGAAATACTACGCATTAGGCCAGTAAATTATTTCTTCGATGCGAAAATGTTTCACGGAATTCGCTAAACCTTTTTCAACACCCAGATATTTCAGAGATTTGAAACCAGCACTATACCAGCGACTGATATCTTTTCGCTCAGAAAAGTCCGAGTAATTATATAATAAACATTTTCTGTAAAGTTGTTACGTCACATCGATTCCACGCTGAATAATATTTGTTCAATGATTCTCATTGATAGATCTTAATATGGCGGAGACATCATGGCTGTTTAATATCAAGACGAAAGTACCAAGTGGGGTAAATATTTCAAACATGAACTTCGACCGCCTCGACCCGCTGAACCTTCAGGAAATCCATTAAAGAGGGTGTGTGTATCATATTCAGGCCACTATCCTCATGTTTTCCAATAACTGTTTTTCGCTTTACTTTTTTAGAGTAAGTTCTTAAGCAGGCCCTATCTTTCTTGGATTACGATGAAAACAAGTAATTGGTGACAAATGGAATACTCTTACTTCCTGCAAGAGAGAAACGGTGAGCAGTTTTCAATGATGCCGGCAAGACATCATAATTTTCCAAATATTTCAAATCCGTATCGCTGATAAGTATTCTTAATCCAAATGACTTTCATTGCAAAGTGGGTCACGCTTTGCTTGTGATTCCTCATATGAGCACCATGATGATCTTGAAGTACATGTGTTCATACGACCCCTAGCCCCAGGAGAACCGGAATTTGACACAAGTTTGGAACTTCTAGGTCATTCTCGCGATATGGTCACATGAAAACCGAGACGGATTGATGTACAGTTTTCTGGTCGCGGAAATTCTTTATGAGCGATGGTTAACTACTCAATGTCGGATCTGGCGCTTACAATCCGGATTCGTTCCGGTATTCACAGGACAGTTTATCACGAATTTCTCCATAATAAATTATGAGTAAAATGCGCTCACTGCTGCAGTATATTTGACAAATTACGATATACTGACAATCACTGCAAATAAGGAGATAATGACTGGATTGTGGATATCGATTCAGAGTGCAGCAGAACTCTGCTACCAACAAGTGATGGAAGCTCAATAAGATATTATCGTGCCTTTGGTGATCACCTGCAGGATATAACTTGTCCAATATTTGGCAGACATATCGCCAAGAATAACTTTGAATCGACAAAAGATTCCGGCAAAGATGCTGTACAACAGGAGCTGATGAAACATGGCAGCTTTAGCCGAAAAGCTCTCATTTTCAGTTTTCATTGCTAACACTATAGGCAATTAGCAAGCGAATCCATATGTTATCTTCAGAGTGATGAAGTTGACTAGCTGTACCCTTTCCTATAATAGCATGATGGCATTAACCCTATCTGGACTGGATTTTTGGACCTGCCCAGGCCTGGTGTGGGACCATTTCGCCTCCCCCGCCCCTCTAATTATTTTTCTTTCACCCTTGAGCCAGGGGGCTGGAACTTACCCCACTATACTCTTGGCTCACCCTGAAAAGCCCCGTGGGGCTTCCGGGGATTCAACTGGGATGTCGTTATGCACACCACAGGTCATGGTAAGAATAAGCCTCAGATCCTCAGACAGCTTGTCGTAAGAGGCGACTAACTGCGGCACCCGTGGGGTTCCCGGGTGTGAAAAGGAATAGGACCCTACCCGTGTGGTTCCCGGGTGTGAAAAGGAATAGGACCCAACGTCGTGATATGACTGAAACATAGTTGAAAGCGACGTTAAATCATATTCACTCACTCACTCATCCTGAAAATGTAGAAAAGTCCAAGATGGCCGCTTTGATGACGTCACAGTCATTATGAACCGCAAGAAGAATACTTCCTTACCAAATACGTTTAAAGTCAATGACCATGATACATCGGATCCCTTAACAATTGCAAATGGATTCAATGATTACTTTAGTACAGTTGCCTCTAAACTTGGAGACAAAATTCCAACATGTTCTCGAAATTTCGAAGATTTTTTGTCAAATGTTTATGAAAATCAATTTAGCTTTGAACCCTGTTCAGTAAAAGATATTACCGATATTGTAAGTAACTTGAAAAATTCAGCCTGCGGAATTGATGGGGTGCGTACTTCTATACTTAAATCTGTTTTCAACATAATAGGTCTCCCATTATGTCATATTATAAATTTGTCCTTTAAATCTGGTGTAGTACCTGATCCTTTAAAGGTAGCTAAAGTGACGCCGTTGTTTAAAAATGGGGAGAAATATTTATTTGAAAATTACAGACCTATTTCAGTTTTGCCTTGTTTCAGTAAAATAGTCGAAAAATTAGTAATAAGTAAGATGTTAGATTTTTGAGAAAATCACAATATAATTTGCTCCAATCAATATGGTTTTCGGAGGAATCATTCAACATTTTTAGCTGTATTATCCCTTCATGACAAATTGGTAGCGGCAAGAGAGGCCAAAAAATATTCATTAATTACCTTTCTGGATCTATCAAAAGCGTTCGACACGGTGGACCATGATATCCTCCTGCATAAATTAGCTCATTATGGGTTTCGGGGAAGTTCTAATGACTGGTTTCGAAGTTATTTGTCATCTCGCACTCAGTGCACAAAATATAACGATACCTTGTCAGCCTACAAACCAATATCATGTGGTGTACCACAGGGTTCTATTTTAGGTCCTATTCTTTTTCTGATTTATATAAACGATTTGTCCTCGGTAAGCAGCATTGTTGAACTAATTCTTTTTGCAGATGATACCTCAGTAATTCTCGCTGATGACGATCCGAAACTCTTGTTTGAGATTATGACGTTGGAATTTAATAAACTATCCGACTGGTTTTCATGCAACAGATTATCCCTGAATATTAAAAAGACTAAATTTATGATAATAAGTCCGTCTAAGAAATGTAAAATGCCAATGCACAATGATTTATCTATTTCCGGAATCCCTATCGAAGAAGTAGACCAATTTAAATTTCTTGGAGTAATTTTTAACAACAAATTAAACTGGCTCTCGCATATTGAGGATATAAGGAACAAGGTTAGCAGGAATATAGGAATAATTCGTCATATTAAGGATAATTTGAATAGAAAAACTCTTTTCATTCTATACTACTCACTGATATATCCATACTTATCATATTGCAATATCGTTTGGGGAAATACTTATCATACCCATCTTCAACCGTTGCTGCTGTTACAAAAAAAGGCTATACGTTTAATCACATTTTCGTCAAAATATGACAATACCGCCCCATTATTCCAAAAATTACAAATATTGTCCATAAAACAAATAAACGACTACCAAGTGTTAATTTTTGTTGACAAATTTTTCAATCACACAGACCTAATTCCAAACTCTTTTAGATCATATTTTTCAAAATTATCTGCTGTCCACAGGTACCCAACTAGACAGGCTAAATTAAATTTATATCGCGATTTTTACTACTCTGACTTATCTTTTTATAGTACTAAAACAAAGGGTCCTAAAATATGGAACAATTTACCCTCTCAGTTAAAATCTCACGTTTCGCTCTCATTATTCAAATCGAGGATAAAATCGTATTTATTACTGGAACATAATTAGACATCTATTCTGTTTGACGTCTGTGGAAGTTGGAAATTAAATTTGTATTTTTGTTTTAAACAAAATTGAATTGTCTCACTATGTTAGAGTTTACCGCATATTATCATCATTGTAAATATAATTATTATTTTGGGATAAAACAAACCCCTCGGGGTTTTCATCCCGCCACTATTATATTTTGTTTACTAAACATTGTTATGCATGGTGAAATAAAAATCAAATCAAATCAAATCAAACAGTGACCTTTTCAAAAACAGCATTTTTGATCGATTTTTCGGTCCGATTTTTCGATTTTTTTTATTTAGGCAATTTCTCCGCAAAAAAAACTGCGTGATAAATTAGTAAATATTAATGTGATGTAAAATAAACTAGTTTTTGCCACTTTTTATCGGGGAACAACTGAAAGTTTGAAAAAAAAAATGACGAAAACATCATTTTTCGGGTACCCCATGAGGCCGTCATCTTGAATTTACGCATGATCATCTACTCAGGGGGTTATGCCAATAGTCTCAAAATGACCCCAATATGATAACCATAAAGCCACAAAGTGTTAGCTCTCATTTTTTGTCGTTCCGGATAGAGCGCAGAAAGTTTGGTAGGGGGTCATTTTGCCCCCCTTTTCCCCCTCAGGCCTGGAAGGGTTAAGGAAAACGTAGCTCAAGCCAAAACAATCTGTAAAATACATACTGAAAAATTCACAGAAGATGTACTGCTAATATGAAGTGTTTTCACATACGTAAACGAATGTACCAGCATTTAAGAATAAATTAGAATGCAACTTTATACTGGTCAAGGCGATGTTGCCTGTTCGAGCAACGTCACAAAAAAGTTTTTGCAAAAACTTATTTGACATTAAGCTCATTCTCCTGAAGTTTCTCAAATGTGGTGATAAATAGCAAAAGCACTATCGTACTGTGCAAGGCCTTTGGTGTTACGTTTCTGAACTTGTATCTAATCCCGCGCAACCCGGGACTGTGGGCCGTTTGAATATCGTGTAAATAATCTTCATGCTGTTCATATGAACAGGCGCAACCGAAGCGTGACAAATACAATAACCTACAGATAACCTTTTGGATTAAGAGGTTTATGGATTTTTTATTTATACCTACTTTGAGTTTGGTGCTAGTATTGATTTACTAAATACATGAAATAACATATTTGGATTATGGACGCAAAAGATATTATATAGACGACTGCTGTCTAATTAATGTCGGATCTACGCTAATACACGCACCCGTGTACCCCAAGTTATATGATTTAAAGTATTCGGATGGCAAGCAACGTTTGTTTCGTGTCGAAAATCTTGAAGAAATTATAGAATGTCGCTGAGGCAAACACGATAATTTGACTTAACCTACTCATATTAATAGTTGAGATGTATTCGGAAAGGATTCGAATATGTGAGGCGATATTGTCGCATGAAACTGTAATCTGATATAACCCCAAGTTGATAACTGAAGCAGACGGTTACTGTGTCAGACAACCATCACTACCAAAAACCTTGTTGCCTGTTACCAAAAAATCTGCTACCTGTGAAGATGGGACATCATGGTGTCTTTCCCGCATCATCCTTATGAATTCATCGCTTCAATAAAACCCATTAATTCAGGTGAGAAGTATCAGTTATTTTCTACCCAAATACAAGACCGTGTGTTCTATTTAAGTTCAGTCCTAGTTTTCGAGATAAACCACATTTATGAAACTGCGCATCAATGTCAAAGAAACATTATTACAAAAACTACATAAACGTGAATATGCCTATACCAGTAATCGCAACTGATATTCAGATCAAGAATATGATCATCGCTACATGTAGTAACGCGCGAATGGTCATAAGAAATGGTATAGAACATATGTCTTAGCAATGATAATATATTAAACAAACAGATTGCTAAACGCATTTTGTTTCATTCTGTTCATGGTCATGTCTGAAATTTGGTGAACGTTTGCGTCATGTTCCACATTCGAAAGGATGACTGTTCATGTGGAGGATTCTATACTAGAAAGCCTATTATCGAGAAACAGAGGGATTTCATCTCTTTATTCGCGATTTCCGCTCATTTTCTCTATTGGAAAACTATTGTTCATAAACTAGTCGCCCGAGAAAAAAATCGTTCTCTTGATTTTAAATTCTCGCGTCCATCGAAGGGGTTACGTCCAATCGATCGAGACGGTCTCTCGATAACTGCGTTATACCGATAAATATTTCATCTCGAAAGTGAAACATATTCTTATCGACTGTAAGAGATTCTTTTTACCGAGCGACTACTTTGAAAGATCGTTTCGGTCGGGTGAGGGAGGACTGTATCTTATGTTATTTGAGACAAATCGTTTTTTGCATAAGTTTAAAGTGTGTATGTTTTAATGTGTTGAATTATTAAGTTATTAACTTGAATACTTAGAATTTTGTTTGATCGTCGCTATATAGCTGAAATATTGCTGAACGCGACGTTAAACCTTAATTCTCGCTCTCTCTCTCATCTCGAAGATCCCTGGTTCATTATCAATTGTTATTCCATGCATATTTGGAATTGATGCTAACTGGCTTATGAAAAAGGTATTTCGATTATTGTCGAGAAAATTCTTTTGCTGACGACTGGTGGAGATTGAGTGTCGAATCTAACGCCTAGCACTTTATCGGTAACCACATATTTACCTGTGCATGACTTTGATCACGCATAGTAATCCTCGCCGAATAATATTACATTACATTTCAATAATTTAATTAAATTGTCACTGTATCTTTTCATGACGACAGTGAGAATAAAACGACTGTAGAGTTCTAAATGAACGAATGAACTACATAGTAATGTATGATTTTTTCAGTTGCTTAAAATGTGTGTTATAATTCATTCAGTTGCCGCATAGAGCCTAATCTGAGTTGATATAAATAGTTGAGAAATATTATAGTGTTTAATTCTACTCCCTGTTTAAAATGCAGGACTGAAAATTCCGTTATTTTGAACAAATATACATCATTTTCTCTTGACACTGTCACGACAATTTTGGAGAATAAAATATTTAAGGCGTCCTTCCATATCTTAATTCAAGACAAATTCGATTGGACTCCATACGTCATTATTTCCGCGACTACTATCGAACGGTTGAACACTTCCTCTCAATCAAACAATCTCTTACCAATTCCACCATGGCAGTTAGCTCAACCAGAAGTAGATATTTCTCTAACGAAATATAAAAAGGCAGACACGAGCCAGCTCTTGTATACACAAGAATTTGGTCTACTGAGAGAGAAATACAGATCACATCAGGCTATTTATACAGATGGTTCTAAAGATGGTGAGAGAGTAACATGTGCTACTATCTTTAGTTCCAATACTAAAACATGACGACTATCAGGTAAAAGTTCGATATTTACTGCAGAAGCAAAAGCCATATTGTTGGCTTTAGAAGGTATTGGGTCCACTAAAAGGAAAAAATGTGTCATATTCTCAGATTCACTGTCATGCCTCCAAGCGATTAAAAGTGAAACTTCGACGCGTCCCTCTATCTTGAGTATTCTACAACTACAAGACTGTAGATTTGATCAACAAATTGATATTGTGTTTTGTTGGTTGTCTATAGTCACGTTGGCATCGAAAGTGATACTGAGGCTGATAGGATGGCTGAGGCAGCCCTAGATGATGAGGTTGATCTTGTTGGAATCCCATATATCGATTTCAGACCCTCTATCTGCACTTATGTGATGCTGTGAATAATAACAAACTTCATGAGTTCAAAAAAAACTGTAGGCTAGACTCATCTGAACAGCCAGAAACGTTTCGATCAAACCATGATCACGCGATGTAGAAACGGCCATACACGATTAACTCAAGAACATTTACTAAAAAAAAAGAGCCAGTCCCAAAGAGTATTCCATGCCATGAAAATCACACGGTGAAACATGTTCTTATCGAATGCATAGATTTTAAGATTGTAAGAAATGCTTTTTATCGAGCGACTACTTTGGAAGATCTTTCTAGTCGGCTGAGGGAGGATTGCATCTTCGGTTATTTGAGAGAAATCGGTTTGTTACATAAGTTTTAATGTGTGTATGTTTTAATGCGCTGGAGCACTTAGAATTTTGTTTGATCGTCGCTATATAGCTGAAATAGTGGTGAACGCGACATTAACCCTAAATGCTCTCTCTCTCTCTCGATCGATTATCAAAACATGATGACATGGATATACAGATTCAACTAGTTTCTAATTAGTTTTCCGATTTTCCCTGTTGGTTCTACATTGGGCCGCGATATGCGTATATTATTAGAAGCCCGCAAATGGCACCAATCTGATTGCCTCAAAGATTTAGAAAAATAAAAAAATGGGCTAACAAAACACGAACTTGGAAACCAGGACCTTCCAATCGAGATATAACCCGGAGGAAATCGGAACACATCGAAAAGTTCTACCTTCTCGGTTTCAGTCTCGAGTCCATCTCGAATGCATCGAGAAAGTGTTTCGGGAATTTTTCCATAGAACATGTGTGCCAGTCTCTAATCGCACAGCAATGTATTTTCGAATGGAGAATTTCTATTAATATCTTTTCAAAGAACATATGTTTCTTTCGTTTTCGCCATCGAGAAAACGAGAGTGAATCAGCTGCGGGAATATTGAGAAATAGTACTGAAACGTCTCACCAGAAAATCTATCATATATTTTGTACACGCCGGTGTCCTGCGTGGCATCAATTGCGATATCTTACATTATTTGTTGACATTTTTTTATTGAAAAACGACGGCAAGCAGAGGATAAAACCATTTGAACTGAGAAGTCACAAGCAATTTTTTTTTATTCGGTGGAGAAAAAACATTTCCGTGCATTGTAGAATCTCGAATTCATGAATAATTGACAAACATGGCGACTGAAGCCTGAACGATATTCGAAAACGCTTTCTGAAGTGCGAGGGAATTGATAGGCATGGCATCAGGGGCATGGTGTGTTTTGTGATGTACACCGCTACATGATATAGTTAAGACGACTGGGAACTTATGAAGTGTCCATCAACATTATGTTGTATTCGTCAGTGCAAACCCATATTTTGTATAAAATGGGTATAATGTTTAGGTTATGCACATATTTCAATAGTATGGGCCACTACTTTTCAGGATTGAAACACGATTAAATAGCAACAACGTGTTTCCAAACAGAAGAGGAAAAATTGCAGAAGCAATTTTGCTTCAGTCGTTTATTTCAAGAACTAAAAACCTTCGTCCATCTGAAAATTTCCGCTCCGATGAAAAATTGTCTCAAATCGCGACTGGATCACGAACGATATTTGCAGACACTTTTTCTATGATGCTGCCTATTCCCAAATCTTGGTATATGATTGAAATAATCACGAGTGAGCGAATTGAAAATAATGTCATTTGCTCTTCATCATTAGTTTCACAGGACAATGAAAAAAAGCATCTCAACCCCGCTGTGACTACGTCTTAAACGACAGATACAATTGTTGCCTTATGCGCATGTCTCGCTTATTTCGATCGAAGTCTATGTCTAGACCGTACAAGTCGGGGGGAAAATACCACTGCACTTCAACACTATTTCATGTTCTACTTTCTTGGGCGTAATATGTTAGGCTATACAAAAATATCTCTCAATTTTGATAAATTTGCACGATGAACTAGCACGGAGTCCAGAAGCACGATGGAAAAAGTATGATTTTCAAATGACCCCATATGAATGTCATTTTGAATTTTACCAGCATTCTTAACCTTGGAGAAAAGCAAATATACTCAGAATGGTTGTAAGGTGTTATATCTCAGTTTTGATAATTTTCATGTTGCTCGTATAATTCAAGGCATTATTCTTAGCTCATTGTGAATGGTTATGATTTTCAGATGATTCCATATGGCCGCCATTTTCAATTTGATCATCAAATCTTTATCTTGCGGACATGTAAACTATCTTGGTAGCTTATCACAAATTTGTTTCCATCATTAACATGATATACAATAAAAGCGTACCTGAGATACAACACATATCACGAATCGTTAGATTCTTGGTATGTGGTTTAGAATAGGTTAACAGTAGACTATACTGTGAGGTCATGTGGCTCTGCCAGTATGTCGGCATCTCTTCCCACTTCCCTTATATGTGTTGTAATTACCTATCTAAGTATCAAAATGCTTCTATGCAAAAAAAAGAATGTGTTCTCACATCACTACATATGATAGAGAATATCATTTTTGACTTTAGTATTTGGGCATGGGGAGTATCGATACATACTGGCAATGTAAGGGGTATGAACCGATGAAATTGAGAATAACCCGGGTAAATTATTACTAGGAAATTGGGAAATCTATTGCCATATGGGACAAATTGTTATCGATTGCTGTTGAGAGCCTGCCAATAATGTAACCACAAACGGCATGTTCGCAGAATGATTCATGGCAGTTGTCAAACTGTTCATCAAATTCTCTTCGATAGCGAATTACTATTCTAGTTTCGTATTTGGTAAAACTTTGAATTCGATGCTAAGCTTCTCACAAGATATCACTGAAGTCAGTGTCATACAAGCACAACGATACCTTTGTTAGATTCATTTTACGATACCTATGACACCATTAAACGCAACATTAAAAGGGTGGTGGAAAACAATGCCGGCGTACTGACAAGAAGTCGTATGACCACACAGACAAATATACTGACTGCATATTTCTGAAAACATCACAAGAACCAAAAGTTGTAGCTGTTTATGTGGTCATCTTGAATGACATGACCACACGACCGCTAGCACCGACTTGAGCGGTATTAGATACAAATTTGTCAAGCGGCGGCATAATAACGCCATGAAGTCATCTGTTGGAAATGAATGTGACCGCCAGATGGAAAACCGTTAAGACGAGTGAGTACTATAGAATGCAAGTTTGTATTCAGAACATATACATGTGAGGCGCGACGCCGTCCAAGCACTTCATTTTCATTTACACAATTCACAATAACTCCCGTAGACATATTTTGATGATTCAAGGCAGTTAATGATGTTTCTTTTGACAACTATGTATAATGTTGAATGGTCGGTACATACATCAGTCTCTAATTACCCATAGTTTAAACTAGTTTACCAAGCGAAAGGGCTCAATATGACGGCCATTTAATAAACTATGGTGTTTTAAGATTGGGGCGATATGCAAAAGGTGGGAAAAATTGACGTCTGGCGACTAAAGAGCAAGCCGTTTTGGTCGGTGGTTGCCTACAGAATGCAATATTATGCCAACACCAGTGGTCATATCTCGTGAAAATAACTTGAATCCTTGTTTCCAATAAAGGGGCGTTTGCTCTCTGGGGGCCTCTAAAATGTATTTTCTGAGCCCAGCTACTCCTGCTATCGCCCATGTTAAATTGTAATATCAGAAAACAGTGCCATTTAATTAAAGCTTCAATCTTCTGTGGAGTTTCCAAATTTACTTGAGATAAATTATCTTCCTGCTCATTGCTGCCACAATACTTATATTACATTTCTTGTGCATCTTCCTGCTCATCTGAATATGATTGAAACGCCAACCGTTTTGTCTCAAATATTTTCAGTACTTTTCCGAAGAGGTAATGTATGCCGTGTAGCATATTCGTTCGTCTGTCCAGACCAGTTTCGGAGTGCTGTGGCATCTAATGCTGCATCTAGTAATGCAGGTGAAATGGAGTAACTCGTTTGATTGAAGCTATTCTTAGACCACTATGTGTGACCTTAGTTGTAAATGCACTCCGCCTAGGCTTTTGTCGACTCCCGAATGCCATAGGTGTACTCCCCAATATCCGATATCCATTACACACCTGCCAATGTCAATAATCATATGGCCTTTCCCAAATGACCCTGTTCGCGCTAACTAACATTTAGGCATTACGTACAATTCTGATAGGTGTGCCAGAGAAAGTGTTCAACAGCTTTTAGTATAATGATGTTCAAATCAGCGGATATCTCGGTCACCTTTAATTTTGTTCATTGAAAAACATGGATATATAACACCCGCATCATTCAAACGGACCTAGTCCCATATTAAGCGGAATTAGACACACGTTACACAATGTAGCGCTAAATATCCTGCATAATTCCATAATGATAAACTTGGAATGAACTCGCTGGTTATATATTAACCTTCTAAACCCGTTGCTGCAATACAGAAGTTTAACCTTGGACGAATTGGCCACATTCTTCACAGAATCTAGGAGATATATATATAAATCTTATCCATACCCTTTTAGAATTGACAATATCAAAACGTATATCAAGTCTTTTCATTATCAAAGATATATACGTCTAAATATTATGTTCCATGTGGGCTTCGATTGCTTCTTTCAAGTACAATGTGTATATGTATATCTTCACTTCACATACACTGTCAGAAAGATTGGTTCAAATTGCCTAGGTATTTGGGGGTATAGACGTGACCGACCCAAAGAGTTTCGGTCAAATTTCATTTTGACCCAAACATTTTGAGTCCTTTTGACCCAACTATTTGGGTACGCCACGACTATACCCAAAATTTCTGACAGTGTAAAAAGTGGGTATCCAAAGTAAGAAGATTGTCTATATAGAATTTGGAGAAAGAGAAAAGGTGGGCTCCGTTATAATTTTATATTTACTAGTCAAATATTAAAGTCTGGCAAGAACATAATTGGTAGCCATTTTAATGCCTATGTGCTGTTGGTATACAGTATTGCTCAACGACAAATGGGTACTATTAATAAGACACTCGATTAACTCTATGAAACAGAACGAACTGAATGGTGGGGAATTATAGTCTAGATAGTCGCGAAAGGGATATGTGTAACCAGGTATTCTCTCGAATTGTAAGACATTTTTAGGCTGAGTTCGCATTTCCCTTTGAATGATCTTTGTAGCCTCTCTCAGGGGAGTTTTCATTGGTTGTGTCCCATAGGGATTATCAGTATTATGGAAGACGGCTACCTGTCGAGTATCAGCTCTGATGTCCACATTTGAACTATATCCGAGATTGGACTACAGCTGAGTCTATATTCATCATATGTCGCCAAGCTATCTCTCCAAGATGCAAGTAAATTATTCGATTCGCGGACAGACTGAACACAGATGCTGAATGGTTGTTAAATTAAACGGGTCAGCTAAACGAAGTAACACTTATCTTCTGGCAGCATAAATGCTACAATTTCCAATTATAAACCTAATATATTTTTCGAAGACCGTCCTGATCGATCAGTCAGTCATCTTAGAAATCCATCTTCTCTCAAAGTGGTTGGGTATCGTTTCTGGGTCTTTATAATCATGACTAATTTGCTCAGTTTCCATTGATCAACGCGTCTTAAGTTCACCTTTTCATTAGAACAATGAAAACAATATGAATGCATCTGGATTCTCCGAAAAAGCAGTTAACATCTCAGCCGTGCTTTCATTACAGATGTTCATGTGGAGACTATAAAGTATCCACACGACCCCTAGCACCGGCTTAAGCGGAACACGAGAAAGAATTAAAATTTAATTAAATTAATTAATTTAATTTAATTAAAGTTCAGCAATATTTTAGCTATATAGTGACAGTCGAACAAAACTCCAAGCATGTCAACAAAAACAAGAGAACAACCCAGCAATCCAGAAGTAACCAACACAACTCACCAATACACAAACCGATTTCTTTCAAATAATGTTAAATACAGTCTTTTGTACCCTACTCAAAAGATCTTATAAATTAGCTACTGGATAAAAAGAATCTCTTACAATCTTGAAAGCTATACAGTCGATCAGATTATGTTCAACATCAATGAATATCCATCATATTTCCATAAAAGGACATCGTTTGGATGACAGAACGATCGCACTTGTCTAATAAATCATATAGGATAATGACAAAATCGGAGGAAAAAGTCTATGTCTAGGCCGTTCAAGTCAGGGGAAAACATACCTCTGCACTTCAACACGATTATTTCTTGTTTACGAAAGTATAATTTCTATCTATTCATTCCGTCTTCTCCCTTCTGCCTTTGTAGCTTTGCAGTATGAAGCTTTTCACATATATATTTGTTTACATCAATAAGATAAGTCATTACCTATCTGCGTTTTTAACAATGCTTCTATGGTAAAACGTATGTACAATGTATATTCACATCACCACATATGACAGAGAATATTATTTTTCACTTCAGTATTTGGGCATGGGGAGCATCGCTTCATACTGACAATGTAAGTGATATGAACCGGTGAAATTGAGAATAACCCGGGTAATTTGTTATTAGAACTTTGCGAAAGCTATTGACGTATGGAACAAATTGTTATTGATTACTGTTGAGAACCTGACAATAATCAACCACAAACGGTATGTTCGCAGAATGATTTGTGGCAGTTGTACATGTCAAACTGTTCATCAAATTCCCTTCGATAGCTAATTACTATTCTATTTTCGTATTTGGCAAAAATCTTAACTCGATGCTAAGCTTTTCGCGAGATATTACTGAAATCGCTGGCATACAATTAGAACGATACTCTTCGTTATCTGATTTAGTTTACAATTAGTCGCAATATCAAAATGATGATAGAACGCGATGCCGATGTACTGACAAGAAGTCATATAACACCAGACAAATATACTGACTGCATATTTCTAAAACATAGCAAGAACAAAAAGTGATTCCTGTGATGATTTGTATCCCACTCACGCTTTTATTGTAGATGTTCATGTGGTCATCTTGAATGACATGAGCACACGACCCCTAGCACCGGCTTCAGCGCTATTAGATACAAATATTTCAGAGCGATGATATAATAGCCCATCAAGTCACCTGTTGAAAAATGATTAACTACGTGACCGCCAGACGGAAAAACGACCCAAACGAGGGAGTGTCCATAGAATGCAATTTCGTATCAGAATGTGATACCCAGTGCCGACTCAAATTAACCATAGTTCAAATTGTTAATTATACCATGATTCTTTACTCAAACAACTTAAGCGAAAGTGCTCAACGTGACTGCCATATAGTAAGCTACGATTACAAGCGTCTGGTCCGTCATTCATAATTCAGCCGTCGTCCATTAGAGAATATCCGCGTCCATAATCCAAAGACTTATTCCATATAACAGCATTAGCACCAAATTCAAAAAAGACAATCATAGTATGCATAAACATAGGCTTGTTTCCTGCAAGAGAGAAGCGGTCCACAGTTTTCAATGATGCCGGCAAGACATCATGATGTTCCAAAAATATCAAATCCGTATCGCTGATCAGTATTCTTAATCCATAATATTCGTTGTAATGTAGTCATCTAAAGAATGATGTATCTCAGCCACGCTTTGATTGTGCCTGTTCATATGAGTACCATGAGGATCTTGAAGTACATGGGTTCATACGGCCCCTAGCCCCGGGTTGAGCGGAATTAGACACAAGTTACGAAACGTAACGCCATAGATCTTGCACGCTACGCTCGTATTTTGCTATCAGCATGCGATATATATCGCCAAATTTGAGAAACTTTGAGTGGAGGCGCTTGGCGGTGTAGCCCTGTTTTATAAGTTTCTGCAACAATGTTTTGTGACGTTGATCAAAATCGTCACATTTAACACAGGATCTAGCAAATGCTACTAGGCGTGATATGTATACGCCATATGCAGGTCCCACTGGAATATTACTGTCCAGAAATGGATAGTTTACGATGTCGAAATTGTAATCATCTCTTTTGTCATACAGTCGACGAGAGAGAAGGCCCGCTTCATTTGTATAAAGATATAGGTCTAAATATGATGTGCCTGTAGGGCCATCTGTAGTTTCCTTCAAATCCAGTGAAGGTGGATATATATCCTTCACTGCGTCATTTATATAGCGATTATCCACAGCGAGAAGATCGTCTTTATAGCGTTTGGTGAATGAGAAGGAACGGGCTTTGAATGGATCGGTTTTTGAAAGCGCCTGCATATAGTCATATTCATAAGAGAACAGATATAGGGCAGCCAATAGGGGTGCACAATTAGTACCCATTGGAATACCTACATGCTGTTGATATATTGTGTTGCCAAATTTCACATAGATATTTTGAATGAGAAATTCAAGCAACTCTATAAACAAAGAAACATCCCATGAATGATATCTCTTGTATGTAGTAGATCTAAAGAATGCTTTATGGCTTCCGAAATTAATATATCTACGATCAGTTTTCTTGAACACAGATACTATTAATGAGCTTAGACGGTCGATGAGGTCCTGATGAAGGATTGTAGTATAGAGAATCGAGAAATCCCATATGGATACATGTCTGTACGGTATGTGACCTTTAGCATCAAGTTCTTCCGTAAGATATTTTGAGTTTTTCAATATCCACATACATTCAACGCCAGAGTTTTTAGAAATAGTGGCGCAATACCTTTCCCAAAATGCTTTTAAACACGGATGTTTGAGAAAGCCGTTTATCACAGCACCAGTGGTGATATCACGTGAAAATAACAGGAATGTTTCCTATTTCCAATATAGGGGCGTTTGCTCTCCAGGATCTTCAAAATGTATATCTTCTTAACTCGGTTAGTTTTGGCATCGCCCATATTTGCATATAAATTGTAATATCAGAAAGCATTGCCATTGAAATAAAGCTTCATTCCTCTGAGGAGTACACAAAACACTTCCACTCTAGATGTGAATTATCTTCTTGTTCTTTGCTGCCTTATAACTTAAATTTTGTCAAGATGACACTTTCTTATGCATCCTTCTGCTTATCTGAATATTATCAAAACGTAGACTGTTTTCTTTCCTGTATTTTCACCACTTCTGTTTGTCGTGTGGCATATTCGTTCTTCTGTCCAGACCAGTTTCGGAGTGCTGTGTGTGACATCTAATGCGGCAGGTGAAATTGTGTAACTATTTAGCTTCAATCTATCCTTAGGTGCTAAATATGACCTTGGTTGTAAATGCACTCCGTCGTGGCTATTCTCGAATTCCGAATGGCATAGGTGGACCCCCAGTTTTGAATAGACCGATCCGATACACATTAGACACCCGTCAATGTCAATAATCATATGGCCTTTCCCAAATGATCCTGTTCAGACTAACTTACAAAAAGGCATTTAAAACAACAGAAAGGGTTCAAAAGCTTTTATTATAATGATGTTCAAGTCAGCGGATATCTCGATCAGCTTTAATTTTGTTCAAATGAAAAACAAGATCTACCACGTGCAGAATTCAAACGGACCCTAGTCTGATAAGCGGAATTAAACACACGTTACAATGTAGCGCCAAAGATCCTGCATAATTTCATAATGATTAGCTATAAACGTGCGACATTTATCGCCACATTTGATAAACTTGGGATGAATGTGCTGGCTATGCACTCATTCTAAACCCGTTGCTGCAATACAGTTTGGTACGGATTGGTCACATTCTTCACGGAATCTAAACGAGATATGTATAAGTCATATGCATATTGTTTTAGGATTGACAATATTAAAACGCATATCAATTATTCATTGTCGTAGATATTTACGTCTAAATATGATGTTCCATTTGGGCTTCGATCTTCACTTCGCATACAGAGAGAGTATCCAACGCAAGAATATCGTCTATATAGAATTTGGAGAATGAGAAACGGTTGACTTTGTTATAATTTAATATCTTTTAGTCATATAGGTCTGCCAAGAACACAATTGGTACCCATTTTAATGCCTACGTTATGTTGGCATACAGTATTGCTGAATGACAAATGGATATTATCAATAAGAAATTCGAATAACACTATGAAACAGAATGAATTGACTGGTGAGAAATTATAGTAGAGAGAGAGACTCGCGTAAGGGTAGTCTCTCGAATCGTAAGACATTTTTAAGTTGAGTTTGTATTCCCTTAGAGTGAACTTTGTAGTCTCTTTAAGTGGAGATTTTAGGTATTCACTGGTTTTATCCTACAGGGAAGCCTTTCTGACACAGAAAGTATCATCAATATAGAGGACAACTGCTGGTCGAGTATCAGCCCTGATAATCACATTTAGATTTTTTTCGAGATTGGACTACAGGTGAGTCTATGCTCACCATATGCGCCAAATTGTCTCGCCATGAAGAAAGTAAATTATTCAATAAGCACAGACTGGTCACTGATGCAGAATGGTTGTCAGATTTAACGGGTCAGCTAAGTGAAGTCTCACTGTGACACCTTATCTTATGTCAGCATAAATGCTATAATTTCCAAGTATAAACCTAATATATTTTTCGAAGACCGTCCTGATCGATTAGTCATCCTAGAAATCCATCTCTCAAAGTGGTTGAATATAACCCTTCGGGGCCTTTATAGTCCTAGTTGATTTGGTCAGTCTTAATCGAGGCGTCTTAAGTTCACCTTTTTCTTAGAGATGTTAAAGCAATATCATATGTAACATATGAGGAAATTGTATTGGATGCAGGAATTAACCGGATCATATGAAGTAGAGGATTAACACCAGGGAAGAAAACAATCTAACGACAACTTTTCTAATAGAAGAGATGTTCGGTTCATCCAAGCACATATGACAGTGGCTTGGATATGATCCAAGAAATTATCTATCAATTGATGGAAAATCAATGAACCATGCATGGTGAACTAGCATTACATTGATTCCAAAATGGTGAGTAAAGAACTTCACAGATGCAAAATTAGACATACTCCGTGATAATTCGTTAAACAGCTGGTTAACCTTCGTGGCATTAGGTGAACCTTTCCACATAGATGGAACTGAGATCAACGTAGTAAAACACGTGAAATTCTTAGGAATATTGTTTGACCACCGACTAACATTCAAGTCGCATATAAGTTGCTTGAAAGCTAAGTGCACGAAAGCTCTTGATTTGTTGAAGGTAGTTGCCAACTATAAGTGGAGAGGAGATCGGCAAACACTTCTCCATTTATATCGATCACTTGGTCGTTCCAAACTTGATTGTTTACAACGGTGCAAGCAAGTCAAAATTGGCAAAGCTAGATCCTATTCTCCATCAAGGACTAAGACTTTGTCTTGGAGCGTTCAGAACATCCCCTAAAGAAAGCATTTACGTCGAAGCAGATGAATTTCCTTCAGAACTATTACTGCAATATATCACAAAATTGCGACCAAATCACTCGAATCCTGCATATAACTGTGTCTTCAAACCTCAGTTCGTGGATCTCTATTTAAAGAAACCCTCCATTACTCCGCCTCTTGGAATTCGTAGGAAACCACACATTGTAGCAGCTGAAATTGAGCTTAGTCAAATTTTACCTAACAAGCTCTTGCCAATTCCACCATGGCAGTTAGCTCAACCAGAAGTAGATATTACACTAACGAAATATAAAAAGGCAAACACGAGCCAGCTATTGTATACACAAGAATTTGGTCTGCTGAGAGAAAAATACAGATCACATCAGGCTATTTATACAGATGGTTCTAAAGATGATGAGATAGTAGCATGTGCTACTACCTTTACTTCCAAAACTAAAACTTGTCGACTACCAGGTAAAAGTTCGATATTCGCTGCAGAAGGAAAAGCTATATTGTTGACTGTGGAAGGTATTGGTTCCACTAAAAGGAGAAAAATATGTCATATTCTCAGATTCACTGTCATGCCTTCAAGCGATTAAAAGTAGAACTTCGACTCATCCCACTATCTTGAATATTCTACAATTACATGACTGTAGATTTGATCAACAGATTGATATTGTGTTTCGTTGATTGCCCAGTCACGCTGGCATCAAAGGTAATACTGAGGATGATAGAATAGCTAAGGCAGCCCTAGATGATGAGGTTGATCCTGTTGGATTTCAGACCCTCTATCTGTACTTATGTGAGACGGCTGTTTCAATCTTTATGGGATGCTGTGAATAATAACAAACTTCATGAGTTCAAAAAAACTGTAGGCTATACTCATCTGAACAGCCAGACACGTTTCGATCAAACCATAATCAGGCGATATAGAATCGGCCATACACGATTAAGTCACGAACATTTGCTAAAAAAAAGAGCCAGTCCCAAGGTGTATTCTCACGCCATCAAGCGACTATTTTGGAAGATCTTTTAGTCGGGGGAGAGAGGACTGTGTCTTGGGTTATTTGAGAGAAATCGGTTTATTACATAAGTTTTAATGTGGGTATGATTTAATGTGTTGGATATACCAAGTCATTGACTTGAGTAATTAGAATTTCGTTTGATCGTCGCTATACAGCTGAAATATTTCTGAACGCGACATTAAAGCTCTCTCTCTCTCTCTCATGTATATGCCATTATACATATTGCATATATACCCGATACAAAGACGATCACTTGCGCTGGGGTTTAGCTGGACTAATTACTCTCTATACATTTACCAACCATTTGCCATGCATTTGCATAAAGGCTTGTCGACCAGATTTACCAATATATCTACTGCATATTTTGTAAATTCAGTCCAAGATATCCGAAGGCAAATATAATTGACTTCATCGATGCCCCGAGGTTCATTTTCCACTGGTAAAATTATTATTTGACGTTGACTCGGCCTGTATCTCATTTCTATCCCCATGGACGATGGTCAGAGAATTTTGGACATTAATGTATACAGTGCTACACAGCAGCTGTGGTACAAACGCAGTTCAGACATCAAAGATCGTGATGGCAATGAAGAATGTCATCCTGTTAGAATGTCGGCGAACGTTGAGTTGATACAAACAACGATGAAGCAAACTGAATAGTATCCAAGCAATAAATTATACCGAAGATGTCAAATTATTCAACAACGGACAGTTGCAGACGACTACCAATATAGATCGGTGTTAAATTATATCCTTTAACTTAGAATGACATGCATATCGATGAGTCCATCGTTCAAATTGCCTTAATCAAGTTTGATGAATGCTGCCATATTCTACGGCAAATGGCAGTGAATTGTTAGCTTTGATCTGGCAATGCGCACATAACCATTGAGTATTCACTCCAACGCGTTCAGTATGACAAGATTATCCATCATATTCCCATATGAGGATATCGTTTCGGTGGGATACCGGCCGTACGTGTCTCATAAATCATATCGTAATGATGACAAAATAGTATTCTAACAATTTGATATCAAGATGCTCTTCCTGGTTCTTTCTCAGTCATCACTTTCGTTTGGACTACATATGTTGAAGCAATCTTCTGTATCTTGTGTTCCTATGCGTTCGTCTCTGTTGCTATTATTTGTTACCAGCCTGGATACATACGACATTAGTCTGACACCCAACCATGTATGTACCCCTATGACTGTAGATTTGATCAACACATTGACATTGTGTTTTGTTGGTTGCCTAGTCACTTTGGCATCAAAGGGAATACTGAGGCTGATAGAATGGCTAAGGCAGCCTCAGATAATGAGGTTGATCCTATTGGAATCCCATATAGCGATTTCAGATCCTCTATTTGTATTTATGCGAGAAAGTTGTTTCAACCTTTATGGGATGCTGTGAATAATAACAAACTTCAGGAGTTCAAGAAAACTGTAAGCTATACTCATCTGAACAGACAGAAATGTTTCGATCAAGCCATGATCAGGCGATGTAGAATCGGCCATACACGATTAACTCACGATCATTTACTAAAAAAAGAGCCAGTCCCAAGGTGTATTCCATGCCACGAAGATCTCACAGTGAAACATATTTTTATCGACTGTATAGACTTTAAGATTGTAAGAGATTCATTTTATCGAGCAACTACATTGTACTTTAGAAGATCTTTTTTGTCGAGTGAGGGAGGAATCTGTCTTAGGTTATTTGAGAGAAATCGGTTTGTTGCATAAGTTTTAATGTGTGTTGGATTACTAAGTTATTAACTTGAATACTTAGAATTTTGTTTGATCGTCGCTATATAGCTGAAATATTGCTGAACGCGACATTAAACCTTAATTTTGTTTCTCTCTCTCTCTGTAACCCTTGCTGTGACTCTGTAGGTGTAATTACCATAATTGGCGTACGATATGCTATCAGACCAGTGGTAAACAAGTCACAGAGGCATTGGCCATAGGTCTCACCCGCCACTGCACATCTGCGGAACTTTTCACGGCAAACTCTCTTTCAAAAAGTTCACTTCTTCGCATGTTTCACAATGGGAAAATATTTTCAGCTTGTTTGTCTTTACTATTTTATCGTACTATTTTATAGCTTGTCGTACAGAACAAATGGGCGAAAAGTGTCCAAGCAAACGTGTTTATATGATATATATAGGATACACTTAAAGGATATGACAACTGTATCTACGTTTCTTCACGTTCTATGCTGTATTGTATGTGAGATTCATGAATATACACGTTGTGAAGCTGTATTCATATTATTAAATGCCAACGTTTGTAAATGAATTCATGAGTCTAGTCCATTATTCAATATTCATTCGTCGTCCATTAATCCATAAACCAAAGACCCGATTCGGATAAGAGTATTATCACCAAATCAAACAACAATCATAGTATATATAATTTAAGATAGTTTCTCACAACAATTTGCAAAATCATGCCGACAATACACGATGTACCAAATATCAAATCCTTATACCTGATCTTCATCCATATCATTTTCGTTATAAAGTCGTTATCTAGACAATGATGTCTCTCACCCACGCCTTGATTATTGACTTTCGCATTTTGCAGGTTCATCGGGGTATAAACTGTCAAATGATGTGGTTCAAACTGTGTAAACTTGCGAGCTTGCGAAATGCGAAAGTCAATCCTTATAATTCTTGACTCTCATTCATCAGTTGCAGTTGATATTTTTTTATTGGGAGGAAGACGTTTACAGATATCTTTAGAGATGAATTTGACCCAGTCACCCGTAAAACAGCTGACGTTCCTCTTCACTGACTTCTGAATATATATCCCTGCGCTTGTTCAGTATAACGAAGCCGAATACAATTTTTTTTTAATGAAATATTTATTCCACATGAATGTATCATTTGATGAATATATCATAATTCATTTTATTCAGAATTGTTCAAACGTGGAAATTAAAAATAAATTGAAGTAGAGCTGTTTTCTACCACGGATTGCAGCAAGAGAATCAGCTTTAAACTTGTTCAACAGTGAGCACGTGACATTGCTATTTTTGTACAAGCCGATGCTGTAAACAAAGACACGACGCGAGCAGTGATTTGGAATAAATTCATAATTTAGAGACAAAAGAATTGACCGAATTAGCTATCACCAGGACAAAGATGAATCTGAATGAAAATACTTTGGACAATTGAAGACGACTGGATATAATAATCAACGAATGAATCAGGTGAGGCTGTCAAACGTCAACGCGAATGTTTGTACCGTACCACTCTCTATACACTGGGTCTACGTACCTGCACTCCGTAGCTCATGTCCATTTCATATTCCCACTCACCAAGCGTTCGGTTGTAAATAAATGGTGTAACTGTTCATCTTTTATCTGCGAGGTGTTTAATAAATTACGACGTTAGTGTCATGAATTTGTCGGCGTGTACTGTTACCGTTCCGTCCTGAATTCTATAGGTCAAAACCAGTGGGCACGAGAAACCGCATCGTCTGCTACAAAAGTAGTTCGTCAAGAAACGTGTAAACTTTGAAATGCAAAGTTTATAGAATGTAAACTCTTCAATTTCACATCACGTGATGCTATTTTGGCCAATGGGAGGAGAGATATGGTCACCGATTTCAGAGTGTAGAATTATACCTGTTTATATTAGCATCATGAGGGTGTTGAAGTACATGATGTTTATACAACCCACCTGGCTCGGACTTGGACACAAGTAACCCCAGAGATCTCCGCTCGTGGTTTCCTATCATCATGCGATATATATTGACAAATTTATTCAAATCAGCGACGAGTCGTTACCAGAGTGTGTATCTCAGTTACGCTTTGATTGTGTCTATTCATTTTAACACCATGGATATGTAAAACACATGGAGATGTGAAACACCCGACCCTAGCCCCGGGTTAGGCGGAATTAGACACAGGTTACGATTACAAGCGTCTGGTCCGTCATTCATAATTCAACCGTTGTCCATTAAAGAATACCCGCATCCATAATTCAAATACCAAGCATTAGCACCAAATTCAAGAGCCCAAGGGGCTCAATATACGCCCGTACATCCAGAATTACACTGGTCCAAATTTCAAGGCTGTTTAAATGCTTTGGTCCCAATTGGTAGCTAGCATTCCAAAGAAAGGTCTAAGAGTTTGTGTTTACGAGAACGTAACATTTATGAAACCTTATATTGAATGATAAACTAAAAGGGGCTTAACCCTTGGTAACTAGGTGACCTTGAAACAAGAGCCGAGAGCTCACATATCCCACTATGAAATCGACAATAGTCAAACACAAGAAAATATTAATTTTCCTTCAAATATATTCTTCATGAAGGAAGAAAAATGTGAAGAAAGTAATGTAAACCTTCGTTCTCGGGTTAAGAAAGGTCTCCTCTCCCACTTAAAATAGTAAATGCATGGTTTTTATTTCACAACAGTTTAACTGAATGTAGCTGTTTCATACATATATCAAACAGGGGAGAAAAATCCGCAGGACAAATGCCACATACATGTAGGGGAGACAACTCTAAATAGTCCAACCTAACACAAGTCAGTTAATCTGGATTCAGTTTTGGGGGACTGTGATCTTGACCTTTGACCTACTGACCTCAAAATGAACAGGGTACCTTTTTGCCCTTCGAGTAAGGTATACCTAATGTTTGGTACTAATTCATACCTTGTAACTGGAGATATCGCACGGCCAACAAATGTTAATGGATGGATAGATGGACAGAACTCACCATCGGATTATATCACCTTGTCTATGAGAATAAAAAAAATGTGACTTTAAATGATTTTCTGATGTTGGGGTGACCTTGACTTTTGACCTTGATCTAAATTTTGGTACACGACCCGTCGTCTCTCCTTAATTTCAGGATTTGAGTCACACTGACTTTGACCTTTGACCTTGACCTTTGACCGTGGCCTACATTTTGGTACGTGACACATCATGTCCTCCTAAGGTATCTACTGACAAAAAACGTCTGACACAGACGTGTGACATATCTTACGCGGCATTTCTTTCGGCTGGAACCATATTTACAAATACTGCCAACATGTTTACTCCAAAAAATGACGTTAACTGACATAATTTAATTGACAAACGATTACGATTACCTATAATTGGAAATTATACTTTAAAATCCACATAATAGGCTACCCATAAAACAATTAATTTCAGGTGATTTCCCCAACTTGCGTGCAATCATAGTCCTGGTCCGAATGAGAACCAAATGACTTAATTGCACTGATGGAGCTATAATGCATTATCAAACTTTAAAGAATCATCTGTGGATTCATCCTAATTAACTTGTTTAATGATAGTGTCCGTTTGGCCTTCAACCTTCTAAAAACTAACCTACTCTCAAACCGAATCTCCTTAAATCGGGGCTCATTTGCAAAGCGATAGCTTCCTCCATGTTAACCCCCCTTGTCTTTTCTGTCACAATTTATTAAGCGTACATGTATATTATTCTCTACGTCTTCAGTGATTTTTATGAATCTTTATACCCATCTTGCTATTTCCTTTAACTGTCAAATATGGATGCCATGGTCAAACCATCTATCCTATGTTTCCTAGATAACAGTACCTCAAGAAACACGGATGTTTCTTTTCTTTCTCATTTGTAAACGGTATGGCCTAGTGATCCTATGCGAACAATTGTTTTCGTCATATATTTCACACATTCCTCTAAACGTTCAATTCCCTCTCTGGGGGCGGTTTTTAGCACTCTGGCATCTTTTCTAGGTCTATGCTGCTGATATGAGTTTTCAGTTGTATCATGTTTTTTTTCCTTTACCCTCAGCGTTAGAGTACAGTCACGTGCGAAATGAGTAAGTGCGAAATGATAGCCAGCTAATTCTCAGCTAATTGAGCGCTCTCAATCACCTGATTCGACCGGCATGACTAAAAAGGAATTTAGCAATGTAATGTAGACACCTCGTTAGCTGCCACAAAGCGGTTGGCGGAGAGATTTTTGTTTCATTTTATGAACGTTAATCCTTCTAATTGTTATATACCGGTATTACGTTTTTCATTAGAGTTCCAGATTCTCGATACCGTTTC
Organism: Hanleya hanleyi; assembly: GCA_036873755.1. Lineage (NCBI taxonomy): Eukaryota > Metazoa > Mollusca > Polyplacophora > Lepidopleurida > Hanleyidae > Hanleya > Hanleya hanleyi. The sequence continues at coordinate 71,089 of JAVTVY010036671.1, read as the reverse complement.
ATGCATGCGTACAGTTTCTGAAATCCCAAATGAACGATTCCGGCTTTTACTGCGACGCATTTTTCACTAGTTGGATTAGCTTCAAGTCAGATACCGTCGTTCCAAAATGAAAACTATGACTTCGTATTTCTTGATATATATACAATGTTTGTGCCAATATCAGATCTAGTTTCTACAACAGATCCTTCTTAGGCTGCACGGGCAGTCCGAGTCTGTAATGCGAAGCAATCTAAAACATGTTTTATCCTGCCCTTCAATAAGCTTGCAATAGCATTCTTTTATAACGAAAACTGTATTTATAATTCAGATGAGAATGAGAATATGCAACTTCAGTCCTTTTTTCACGTACATGTATCTAGTAAGCTGCGCTTTCACCAACATATCATTATATTATTGGACTGCCAGTCAAACTCCGAAAAAGGCATTTAACCTAAAACGTGTTCATTGTCGGATGAGATTTATTATAGACTTGTCAGCTTCCTCGCAATGTCAGTCTTCCATTTTTGTTACCAAAGAGAGATATGTCGGGCCCTACCTGTCACAGAAACTTATCGTCGTCTCAAAATATCGAGAGTCTGAATTTTGAAAAACACTGCCTTTATAGTGCCGCTAATGTGCACCCGACACATGCATGTATGTGTAGACACACGAAATCGTTACATTCATTACAAGGATATATGATAATGCGTGTTCATGAAAAAACTCAATTTGATGTAGAAAGCCATGAAACGCTATCAATATGAAGTAGAAGTGGATTAAAACAGACAAATAAACAGAGAGCGATTCTCGATGCAAATGACCCTGTTCGCACTGATATGGAATTTTTTTTGACTCCTGAGCCAGAGAAAGTGTTCAACAGTTTTGAATATAATGATGTTTAAATTAGACGTTATCTCGTCACGTTTTATTTTGTTCAGTTGAACACTATGGCGATTTAACATGAGCAACGTTCAAGCGAACCCTAGTCCCAGGTTAAGCGGGATTAAACACACGTTACACATTGTAGAGCTACAGATCCGGCAAGCTGCATAATATTTAGTTTTCATTGTGCGGTATCGCTAAATTTTATAACCTTTGGATAAAAAAGCTGGGTTGAAAGTGAGTGAGAGAGTAGGATTTAACGTCGCACGAAGGTGCCTACTTGAACCAGAACACGAGAGTGTCTACAGTTGCTATTATTCTGGACACTGATCAGCCCAACCAGTACAGCACCCGCGGTCACCCATCCAAGTATTGACCGGGCTCGACGCTGCAATACCTGCAATCGCAATACAGTTGTTTGGCGTTGTACGTATTCGTATGTAAAAACTAACTTTTATCAGTCGTTTGTAAATGTCTATCCATGGGAACGCAAGTCATTCATTATCATAGGTATTAATGCGTGAATCGATATTATACTTCTGATAATTCAGCAAGTATAATGAAGGCGGATATATTTATCTTGCACCTCGCACACAAAAATAGTATTCAAAGCAAGATCGTCTAAATAGACTTGGAACAATTAGAAGGCGTTTTGTTATAAATTTAGGTTATATTTAGCAGACCTATTAGGTCTGTCAAGAACACCATTAAATGCAAGATATAAAGGTAGAGAAACCTAGCACCCAGTTTTATACCTATGTGCTGTTGGCTTACATTATTGTTAATTTCGATTATCTCTTTCTGGTCTCTTTCTTGGTCTTTCTAGTCTCTTTCAGAGAAGTGTTTATGTATGCACGGGTGTATCCCAGAGGGAAGTCTTGTTGATACAAAAATTATCATTAATTATGGACGACGGCTACATGATGCTTATATTTGGACTATACCCGCGATTTTAACTACAGTTGAGTCTATATTCATCATATGCGCTAAAGTGTTTGCCGAATGAGTGTCAGATTTAGCGGGTCAGCTAAACGACGTCTCACTGTAATAGCTTATTTTGTGGCAGTATATGTTTCGATGATCGTCCTGATCGATTAGTTAGTCATCCTCCAACAACATCATCTATCAAAGAGGTCGTATCTAACGCTTGTAGGCATTCATAATCATAGCTAATTTGACCAGTCGCCATCGAAACACGTGTCTTAAGTTCACTTTTTATAGGGAATTTAAAACATATATGAATGCCGCTGAAGAAATTGCATTGGGATGCAGGAATTACACGCACCACGTGGATTAGAGAATACTCACCCGGAAAAAACAACATCCTGGAGCTGTTTCTAATAGAAAAGACATTGGATTCACTCGAGAGGGAATTATGGTTGAGCGTCGCGTTCAGCAATATTGCAGATATATAGCGACGATCAAAGAAAATTTTTAATCTAGGTATGTCAACAAAACCTGTATATCTGATTCTCTCAAATAACCTAAATTCAAATCTTCTTTCACTCGACCAAAAGAATTTTCTAATGTAGCTGCTCGATAAAAAGGATCTCTTACAATCTTAACCCTATCTGGCCTGAGCGATTTGGGGTGTACCGCAGCCTTGGGGGGAGGGGGGAGTGCTCCCTATATATTTGCGCTCAGAGGGCTGAAACTTACCACACTATATCTTTGGGGTCAAGCTATGCAAGAAAATGTAATACAAATCCAAGATGGCCGCCATGATGACGTCACTGTAACGTCATTTTCAAAAAAGCATTTTTGGACGATTTTTCGGTCAGAATTTTCGAATTTTTTATTTTTGGGTTTCTCCGCTCCACTGCACGATAAATTAGTAAATAGTAATCTGATATGAAATAAAATAGGTTTTACCCACTTTTCCATACAGAAAAGCAAAAATTTTGAAGAAATATGACGAAAACATCACTTTTCTGGTACCCCACATGACCGCCATTTTGAGTTTACCCATGATCCTCTGCTCCCCCGAGCCTACAAATAGGCTCAAAATGACCCCGATATGATAATCTAAAAAGTCTCCATATTTGTTGTTCCGGAGATAGGAGCGATAAACCAAAAGGGGGGTAGGGTTAAATAAATAAAATATGTTTCACTTTCAGTTTCTCTTGACATAGAATACACGTTGGGGCTGGCTCATCTTTTTAATAAATGTTCGTGAGTCCGTCGTGAATGAAGGATTTAGAACACCTGATCAAAGCGTGATTGAAACGTTTCTGACTGTTAAGGAGTATAATCTATAGTTTTCTTAAATTCATTAAACATGTCATCCTCAGCATCTCATAAAGACTGAAATAGCCCTCTGTACATGTCTCTCGACAAATATATGTAGGTTTATTGTTTTGGTGGGTAATTTAAGCCGTGTATCTAATTCCGCTTAAGCCGGGGTTAGGGGCCGTGTGGATACGTCATAGTCTCCACATTAACATCTGCAATTAAAGCGCGGCTGAGATACTAAGGCCACGTCCGAGAATCCACCGAATTCTCGGGTCTGAATATTAGTTACTTTGGTTACGAATACTTTCCTGTAGAGCCATATGGTTGCGTTTTAGTCGTCAGATGTCGCCAATTTTTCCCACCTCTTGCATATCGCTCCAATTGCTCATACAGGCACAAATCAAGGAGAGATGATAATGCTTTTGGGCTAATCTATGGAACAATCTAACAATTGATGAAAAATTACTGAAGCGTGCATAGTAGACTAGCAATGCATTGTTTCTATCTAATATGCTGAGTAACTATCGCCACAGCTGCATGATGGAACATGCTTTTTAATAATCTCTTAAACCGCTGTTTAACATTCATTGCATTTAAATTAAGCTTTCTACATGTATATGCCATTATATAAGTGAATTAAATGCAAAGAAAGTACCTCTGTGCCTGGTAAAATATTTGAATAAAAAAAATACTATACGAATGTAGTATGGCGAGAAATTACCGAAACTTTATTTACTCAAAGCGCTTTCACGTCTTCCGATGTTTTTCTACGAGTAATAGAACGCAAGTAAAGGCGAGTATATATAGGTGTAAATTGTCAGGGATTACAGAATTGGATAATAACAGTTAGAAAGGGAATGTTTCAACTTGATAGACAATGGTTTGACATGACATCGTTTACGTGCCATATTAACAAAATGGGCATTATAATTATTTCATTGTATTAGACATCTAGCTGATCGAACATATTTGCACTTGTTATTAATCCGTCACACTTCTGTCCCATTCGTTAATTTATATATATTGTATATATACATAATACAAAGACAATCCCCATCGTTGGGGTTTTGCTGGACTAATTACTCTCTCTACCTTTACCTAGCATTTGTCATGGAGTTGCATAATCGCTTGTCGACCGGATTAACTGCATATTTTGTAAATTCAGCCGACCTATATAAAGGCAAATAAAATTTGTTTCATTGATACCCCGAGGTTCATTTCCCACTGATCAGGTTATTATTTGACCTAGATTCGGCTTGTATAACATGTTCATCGCCTACTTTTCCCGACTACCATGATCAGAGAATTTTAAGCAGGAATGTATGTTGTGTTACACAGCTGCTGTTCTATAAAAGAAGTTCGAACATCAAAGATGGTAGTGGCAATGAAGAATGTCAGCCTGTTAAAATGTCAACGAACGATGAAACGTTTTACTGCCACAACGACGAAGCAAACTGAACAGTAAGCAAGCACTAAAGTATACCGAAGACGCCAAAATATTCAACACGATTATAGTCTTTCAAAATTAAGCAAGGACAACAGCCGACGACGGCAAATATATATATCTGTTTAAAATATAACTATCCTTTATTCTTCTTAGACCTACGCGTTGAATGACTCCATCGTTCAGATTGTCTTCATCAAAGTTGATGAATGCTGGAATATTCTATGGCAAATGGCAGTTCGGTCTTACCTGTATATGGCGAGATTCTGCTGGTGGACGTTTCGTCCCCGAGGCCCGCCCCCTGTACAGACCTTTTGGTCTTTGATATATGTTGGCATTTGTGGGAAGTTGATGCTTGGTCGACATCGGGCCTTACAGACTAGTCTTTTATTTTAAATGCCGTTATTTTCATCTAACGACGATACAGCTCACCAATCCCCAATGTACGAGTTGTCACAGCGACACAGCTCACCAATTACTAATATACGAGTTGTCAGAGCATTTCCACCATAGCTGTCTAGATTTGTATCTAATACCGCTTATGCCGGTGCTAGGGACCGTGTGGTCATGTCATCCAAGTTGCCACATGAACAGGTACAATAAAAGCGTACCTAAGATACAACACATATCACGAATCGTTAGATTCTTGGTATAGGAATAGACTATACTGTGAAGCCATGTGACTCTTTCAGTATGTCGGCACCTCTTCCCACCTCCCTTATATGTGTTGGAATTAATTTTGTTCTGGCAGAGTCCATATTACCATCAAGGATTTACTTCAGCACGTTCAAGACTATCCAGCATAAAGCCAGACGAGGACATCGTTTATGAGAGAGTACGATCGTACTCGTCTCGTAAATCATACCTTAATGATGATAAAGTATTATTTTAAGGATTTCATATCAAAATGCACTTTCTGATTCTTTCATCTTAGCCATTCCTATCGTTTGAGTAATGCCAATTGTTTGTCTTACTGTATGAACGACAAAGTGGCAGTCACCCTTGTCTACGTATTTACAGGTGGAACATCATCTTTTTGATAACGAGAAAGACTTAATTGCATGACGAATCTACGGCGAGATTGCCTACTACAGCCTTCACACAGACGGACGAATAACCTATATTAGGGGTTCATATATATAGCCTGTCTGCCAAAAGCAATCATAGTTTTGAGCATGTGATTGTGAAACCTGATCCTATGAGCGCCAAATCACTCTCATCGTAGAGTAAATCTTGTGTATCTTGTTTTACGAGCCTGAAAATATTAGGCATTAGTCTGATACAAACTAATTTTTACAACCCTTGCTTAGAATCGGCAATACATCTGTAGGTGTACTTGCTATAATTGGCACATTATGTGAAAGTAGACTGGAGGTAACCAATTCAAGCAGCATTCAAAGGGTGGTGGAAAAAAAGATACCGGCGTCCGACAAGAAGTCATATGACACCGCATATTACATATACTCACTGCATATTCCTAAAAACATCACAAGAACCAAAAGTGATCCCAACCACGCTTGTATTGTAGCTGTTCATGTGGACATCTTGAATGGCATGTACACACGGCCTCTAGCACTGGTATAAACGGTATCAGATACTGTACAAATGTTTCAGGTTGGTCATGTAATGGCCCTATCAAGGCATGTGATGGAAATACATGGGAGTATTTTTACAATGCATGTCATTTTCAGAACAAATACCTGTGAGAATATCGCCAGATACAGGCAACAATTAGGCGCACCATTAAAAGGGTGGTTAAAAAGATGCCGGCGTACTGACAAGAAGTCATATAATCCCACAGACAAATATACTGACAGCATATTTATAAAAACATCACATGAACCAAAAGTGATGATTTGTATCCCATCCACGCTTTTATTGCAGATGTTCATGTGGACAATTTGCACGGCATGACCATACTGCCCTTAGCATCGACTTGATCAGTATTAGATACACATGTTAATAGCCCTATCCAAGTCAACTAAGCTATGGCGTTTTGTCTCACGCGTCAATGCACAGCTGTTGACCTTCTCACAACATAATCTCGGCACAATAATTCATTTCTTTCCATGCCTCACAATGGGTAAATGTTGTCATTTAGTGTATCTTGTCTGTTATGTCTTCGTCCCACCAGCGCTTATTTCAGATCATGTCGTACAAACAAATGGTCGAACCCATTGGCATTTATCGAAAAGTGTCAAACAGCTGACACACCAAGATGAACATGCGTATTCATGTGACAGGCACAGGCTACTTTCTTCACATTCTATAATGTACTGTATGTGAGGTATCTAGATATCCACATTGTGAGGTTGTACACGTAGTATTAAATATCGAATTTTGTAAATGAATATAAGCGTCTAGTCCATTTTTCAATAATCACTCGTCGTCCATTGAGGAATTTCCGCTTCCATAATCCAAAAGACCTAAATTACGTATAACAGCATTAGCACCAAGTTAAAAACCAAACGTAGTATAATAAGCTACTTTCCTGCAAGGAAAAAACAGTTTGCAATGATGCAGGTAAGACACCATGATTTATTAATATTAAATTCGTATCGCTGGTCGATATTCTGAATACATATGATATTCTTTGATAATGATGTATTTGCAATAATATATTGTGAGGCTGATTAGAACCGTCTTATTTCACATATGATCTTTTTAAATGCTACTAGACGAGATATGTATAGGCGAAATGCAGGTCCCATTGAAATTTTACTTCCCAGAAAGGGATATTTCAGGATGTCGAAATTGTATTCGTCTCTCTTGTAATGAAGATGAGAGAGAGGGAGTCCGCTTCATTTTTTGATAGATATAGGTTTGAATATGATGTGCCATTATGGCTGTATATTGTTTCCTTCAAATCCATTGAAGGTGGATAGATATGTGGATAAAAATCCGTTAATCCGCTGCTTAACCGTCGTGGCATTTGGACTAACCTTTATACATGTATATTCCATTATTTAAGTAAAAGAAATGCGGGAAAAAATTGCTTTTGCGTGGGGTAAAATATCTCAAGAAAAATGACTATATGAATAATTGCCGAAACTATATATACTCAAAGTGCTTTTCTGTGAGTAATAAAATGCAAGTAAAAGCGAACATATATATGCTTAAGTTATTACACAAATGGATAATAAAAGTTAGAAAAGGCATGTTTCAACCTGATAGACTCAGAGGTTTGACATCACGATGTTAAAGAGCCATATTAACAAAATGTGACGTGTAATTATTTCATTGTATTAGACCTTTTGCTGACCGAACATCTTTGCCCTTGTTATTACTCCGTCTCACTTCTGTTCCATTCAGTAATGCATGATACAAAGACAATCACTAGTGGACTAATTACTCTCCCTCTCCCTACATTTACCAAGCATGTGCCATGCGCTTGTCGACCAGATTTAGTATACCTACTGTATATTTTGTAAATTCAGCCAACATATTCGAAGGCAAATAGAATTGATTTCATCGATGCCCCGAGGTTCATTTTCCACTGATCAGGTTATTATTCGTCCCTGACTCGGCTTGTTTCACATGTTCATCGCCTACTATTCCCGCCGACCATGAGCGGAGAATTTTGAGCTGGAATGTATATTGTGCTACACAGTTGATGTGGTACAAACGCTGTTCGAACGTCAAAGATCGTCGTGACAATGCAGAATGTCAGCCTGGTCAAAGAACCAGGAAACGATTGAGTTTTACTGCTATGAACAACGATGAAGCAAACTGAGTAGTAAGCACGCACTAAATAACACCGAAGATGCCAAAATCTAAACGATTTTAGTCTTCCTAAATTAGGCAAGGAGACCTGTCGACGACGACCATTATATATCTGTTTAAAATATTATTGTATCCTTTATTTTTCTCAGACCTGCGCTTAAAGTGACAAGAATAGCCGTGACTCCATCGCTCAGATCAAAGTTGACGAATGCTGACATATTCTACGACAAAAGCAGCTCGATCTTAGCTTTGATCTGACAACAGCGTGATTCTCACGCTCCCCATATACCCATCAAGTATTTACTCAAACACTTTCAAAAATATCAATCATAAAGCTAGACGAGGACATCGTTTATACGAGAGAACGGTCGTACTTTTCCCATAAATCATATCGTAATGATCATGGAGTATTATTTTAAGAATTTGATATCCAGATGCACTTTCAGATTCTTTCATCTTAGTCATTCCTATGGTTTGGTCGGAAACTCCAAGATGACAAATGTCAGTTGTTTTTCTTGCTGTATGAAAGGCAAAGCGGCAATTGTCCTTGTCGCCGTATTTACAGGTGTAAATTCATCTTTTTGGTAAGAAGGCTTAATTGTATGTCGAATCTAGGAAGAGATTGACTATTATAACCTTCACAAAGACGGTCAAATGCCCTGTATTTGTGGTACATATATATATATATAGCCTTTCTGGCGGAAGCAATCATAGTTGCGGATTGTGAAAACCGACCCGATGAGTGTCTTTAAGCACCAGATCACTCCAAATTAGAATTATGATCATCGCAGAGTAAATCTTGAGTATCTTGTTTTACGAGCCTGAAAACATTCGGCATTAGCCTGATATAAAATAATTTTTGCAAGCCTTGCTTAGAATCGGCATTAAATCTGTAGGTGTACTTGCCATAAATCGCACAGTATGTGTAAGTAGATTATAGGTAACCGATTCAACGAAACATTAACAGAGTGGTGGAAAAAGGTTCCGGCGTTCTGATGAAACATATTACCCCACAGACAAATGTACTCCCTGCATATTGTTAAAAGCATCACAAGAACTCAGCGTGATCCCTGTGATGATTTGTAGCCCACCCACACTTTTATTGTGCCTGTTCATGTGGACGTCTTGAATGGCATGTCCACACAACCCCTAGTACCGGCTTGAGCGGTATCGGATACTGTATATACAAACGTTTCGGGGCGATGATGTAATAACCCTATCAAGTCATTTGATAGAAAAAATAGGGACTATGCGACAGCCAGATTTAAAATCTGTCCAAATGAGGGAGCACTTATAGAACAATTTTTCAGAACAAATACTCGTGAGGTTCCCCCCAACTCCCCCCCTCCCCCCTCCGCTGACCAAGCACTTCATTCTCTACCATATTTACAAGTCACAAAGCTACAATCATAATGATTTGTACAGACTGCAAACCTTGTGGAGGAAACGTCTACCAGCAGAATATCACCATATACAGGCAACAATTGAAAAGATGGTCGAAAAAGATGCCGGCGTACCGATAAGATGTCCTATGATCCTGCAGAAAAATATACTGACTGCTATCTCTAAATACATCACATGAACCAAAAGTGACCCCTGTGATGATTTGTATCCCAGTCACGCTTTTGTTGTAGCTGTTCGTGTGGACATCCTGAATGGCATAACGACATGGCCCAAGCAACAGCTTGAGCAGTACTGGATACACATTTTCCGGGCGACGATGTAATAGTCCTATCAAAGACAGATGAGCAATGACCTTTTGTCTCACGCGTCAATGCGCAACTGTCAACCTTCTCATAACATAATCTCGGTCACGGGAATTCATTTCTTTCCATGCTTCACAATGGGAAAATGAGAGAGAGAGAGAATTAAGGTTTAACGTCGCATTCAGGAATATTTCAGCTATATAGTGACGATCAAACAAAATTCCAAGTATTCAATTAAACAATGGGAAAATGTTTTCATCTGTTGCATCTTGTCTGCTATTTCGTCGTCCCACTAGCGCTTATTTCAGATCATGTCGTACAAACAATTGTCGACCCCGTTGGAATTTATCGAAAATATCAAAAAGCTGGGACACCAAGTTAAACATGCGTATTCATGTGGCATGCACAGGCTACCTTTAACAGATACGGCAAGCTCCTTCTTCACATTCTATAATGTATTGTATGTGTGGCTGTACACGTAGTATTAAGTGTCGAAGTTTGTAAATGAAAACAAGCGTCTTATCCATTTTCCAATATTCAGTCGTCGTCCATTGAGGAATTTCTGCGTCCGTAATCCAAAAGACCTAATACGTATGACAGAATAAGCACCAAGTTTGAAAAAACAAACACAGTATACATACACATATGCTGGATTCCTGCAAGAGGGAAATAGTTTTCCATGATGCAGGCCAGATACCATGATTTATAAATATCAAGTCCATATCGCTGGTCAGTATTCTTAATACATATGATATTCGTTCAAAATGCGTTATCTAGAAAATCATGTATATGTAATCATTTATTGTGACGTTGATAAGAGTCGTCGTATTTTACACATGAGCTATCAAATGTTACAAGGGAGTGATTGAGTGAGTAGGATTTAACGTCGTTTTCAACATTTTTTCAGTCATATCACGACGGTGCCTACATATGCGAGTGTCCAGGGTTCCTATTATCCTAGACACTGCTCAGCCCGGCCAGTACAGCACCCGGTCGCCCATCTACTAGGCGAGATGTGTATACGCGATATGCTGGTCCCATTGGAATATTACTTTCTAGAAAGGGAATTTCAGGATGTAGGAACTGTAATCATCTCTGTCGTAAAGTGGATGAGAGCGAGACGGTCCGTTTCATTTCTTATAGAGATATCTGTTTAAATATGATGTGCCATTGGGGCTATCTGTTGTTTCCTTCAAATTGAAGGTGGATATGTATCCTACACTGCACGCTGCATTGATATAGCGATTATCCAGATCCAACATTTGATTTAGGTACAATTCCACGTGTTGTTGCTGTAATATATCCTACGCTGCACTTCTTTCGTCGCGGCAGTATTTACAAATACTGCCAATATGCTTTTATCTTGTTCAATAGTTTCTCTGGTTGGGATTTGTAATAGCAAGCGTCCGACCCGACTTTCAATATTCAGCCCTCGTCCATAAAAGAATTTCCACTTCAATAAACGAAAGATGTATTTGGGATGACAGTATCAATTCCAAATGTAACACTTGCAGCGGTTTAAGCTGTCTACTAAATGCATATTATTGAAAATTATACTTTCGAATACACATGATATTATATCCACATAACAGTATTTTCCACTGATTTCACCAAGTTGTGTGCCATCATGATCTTGGTCAGGGTGATCGCACTCTTCAGACGTATAGAATTGCCAGAATCAAGTGACTTAAAGAAGAATCCTCTATATTATCATTCTTTTTTTCTTTCTAATTTAGCATGTTTAACGATAATATCCGTTTGGTCTTCAAACTCCTCAAACCTGATAGATTCTCGAGCTGAATCGCGTTGACCCAGAGCTCATTTGCAATACTATTTTTATTTTAAAAATGTTCAAAGATACATTATTCTCTACAGAACTCAAACATTTTTATGCACCTCTATACCACTCTTGCCATTCCCTTTAACTGTTATGTGCATGTATGCCATGGTAAACTGAATCCATCAATCCCTCCTATGTTTCGTCAACAAAGCTAACGCGAGTAATACGAATATTTCCTTTGCTGGTCATTTGTAAACGGGATGGCTCCGTGATCCTATCCTATCGATTGTACCCAGATTCAATTCACCATATATCTCACACGTTCCAGTACATGTATAATTCTCGATCTGGGGACGGATGTGTAGCATTCGAGCATCTCTTATAGGTTAATATTACTGAAACTATGCGCCGGATAATCTTTCCTGTTAGACACATTGTCAATAGTATGATTTTTTTTTATTTCTTCACACCCTGCGCCAGAGCAAAGTCACATTCTGCTAAGTGCAGAATAACATCCAGCTAATTTCCAGCAAAATGAACTTTCCCAATTATCTTATTCTAACCATATGACCTGAAAGGAATTTAGCAATATATTTTTATTCTTAGCGACAAAGCACTTGTCGGAAAAATTGTGATTTCATTTGTAATATGGAGATTATTTCTCCGCGTTTCTCCTATTCGTTTCTTGCTTACATTTTCCGAGGATTTTATCGTTTAAAATGGAAACTGATATCACGAAATATGAAATAATTGGTTTTTTTTAGGGCAATGTAAGCCATAGTTTCAGAGTTTTGGTAACAGATACTGCTTATGTTGCAATGCCAGTCAAAGTCTGAATAACTAATCAATCTAGAATGTGCTTTCTCCTTACCTTCAAAAAGCTGGCAATACCATTATTTCATAACAAAAACTGTATTTATAATTCAGATGAAAATGAGAACACGCAACTTCAGCATGTTTTTATCAAGTAACTCGTAAGCTGCAATTTCGTCAACATATCATTCTTTTACTGCTCCGACAGTAAAAATCCGAAAAACACATTAACCTAAAACGTGGTTTTGGCGGATGAGATTTATTGTAGTCTTGACAGCTTCCTTGTAATGACACTTTTCCATTTATATGTTTCCACAAAGAGATATGCCATGCCCCATCTCTCGCAGAAACACATCGCCTTCTCAAAATATTGGGATCTGCTGTTTGCAGAAACTAGCGTTTTAAATTTATATTGATGCGAATGTACGTTCGACACATGTATGTGTACAGACAAGATAGCGTTGCATTTATCGCAACAAATATGACAGGTTCAAGATGAATTCTTAGTTTCCGTCGGTTGAGTTAGATATTATTGGCATTGTGATCTAATGAAACATCTAAAAGCCACCTGGAACACAAATTTGTTGTCGGACATGCACTATTTGCTGCCATTAACAAAAGCATGATTGGCCATGTTTTAGAAACATCAGGTCCAGTGGATTCTGGATTCTGGTTCATAGGGTAAATATCCATTATCGCCACTGCACGACCCAGTTTCTCAGACCAGTGTTCTTTATCACTTAAATCCTTATGCTTAGAAGCCTGGTGTTTTCGTTTATTAAAGGTTTTATTTTCAACTGCTCTAAGATAGGAGAAGGTTTGTGGCAGCAAATGCTACATCCCAACATATCATTTTCATGGCAAACAAGTGCCCAAGACAAATTTTCCAGATGCGCCATCATTTTAGCGAATAATGTATTCAACTCGGTCCGGTTAAGGTATTTTGACGGCTCAGAAAATGGAAATTGGAGATTATATGTAATTTCTCGCTGAAATTATATAATCTGGCCGGAGATATATAAACCAGTGAAATGTTCAAACATATGTCAATGACTATTTATCTTCTAGGGCGGGTTGAAAATTCAAGCGTCCAGTCCGTTACGCAATATCCAGCCGTCGTGAATTAAAAAAAAATCGCGTCCATAATCCAAAAAATTAATTCATATGGTACCATTAGCACCAAATTAAAAGAATAAATCACAGTGTTCATAAAACTAGGATAGTTTCCTGCAAGAGAGAAGCGGTCAATTTTTCAATGATGCCGACAAGACATCATGATGTTCCAAAAATATCAAATCCGTATCGCTGATCGGTATTCCTAATCCACACGAATCTCGTTGTAAAGTCGTTAACTAGAGTATGATGTATCTCAATCACGCTTTGATTGTTACTGTTCATATGAACACTATGAAGATGTTGAAATACATGAGTTCAAACGGCCCCTACCCCTGGTTAATCGGAATTGGACACAAGTTACGAAACGTAACGCTATAGATTTTGCATACTACACTCGTATTTTTCTGTCAGCATATGTATCGCCGAATCCGAGTTGATTAAAATCGTCACATTTAACACATAATCTACCAAATGCTACTAGGCAATATATATGATTACACAATATGCAGGTCCCTCTGGTGAAGAGAATTAAGGTTTACTGTCGCGTTCAGCAATATTTCAGCTATATAGCGACGATCAAACAAAATTCCAATTACTCGAGCTAATAACTTAGTAATCTAACGCATTAAAACATACACACATTAAAACTTATGCAACAAACCGATTTCTCTCAAATAACCCAAGATGCAATCCTCCCTCACCCGACTAAAAAGATCTTCCAAAGTAGTCGCTCGATAAAAAGCATCTCTTACAATCTTAAAATCTATGCATTCGATAAGAATATGTTTCACCGTGAGATCTTCATGGCATGGAATACACCTTGGGACTGCTTCTTTTTTCAGCAAATTTTCGTGAGTTAATCGTGTATGGCCGATTCTGCATCGCCTGATAATGGCTTTATTTGAAACGTTTCCGGCTGTTCAGATGAGTATAGCCTACAGTTTTTTTGAACTCATGAAGTTTGTTATTATTCACAGCATCCCATAAAGATTGAAACAGCCGCCTCACATACGTACAGATAGAGGGTCTGAACTCGCTATATGGGATTCCAACACGATCAACCTGATCATCTAGGGCTGCCTTAGCCATTCTATCAGCCTGTGTATTACCGTTGATATGCCAACGTGACTAGGCAACCAACAACACACAATATCAATCGGTTGATCAAATCTAAAGTCATGTAGTTGTAGAATACTCAAGATAGTTGGATGAGTCAAAATATAAAAGTGCAAACACGAACCAGCTCTTGCATACACAATAATTTGATCTGCTGAGAGAAAAATACAGATCACATCATGCTATTTATACAGATGGTTCTAGAGATGGTGAGAGAGTAGAATGTGCTACTGTCTTTAGTTCCAAAACGAAAACCTGTCGACTACCAGGTAAACGTTTGATATTCATTGCAGAAGCAATAGCTATATTGTTATATTTGGAAGGTATTGGGTCCACCAGAAGGAAAAAATATGTCATGTTTTCAGATTCACTGTTATGTCTTCAAGCGATTAAAAGTGGAACTTCGACTCATCCCACTATCTTGAATATTCTACAATTATATGACTGTAGATTTGATCGACAGGTTGATATAGTGTTTTGCTGGTTGCCTAGTCACGTTGGCATCAAAGGTAATACTGAAGCTGATAGAATGGCTAAGGCAGCCCTAGATGATGAGGTTGATCCTGTTGGGATTCAGACCTTCCCTCTGTGCTAATGTGAGACGGGTGTTTCAGTCTTTGTGGGATGCTGTGAATAATAACAAACTTCCTGAGTTAAAAAAAAACCTGTTGGCTATACTCATCTGAACAGCCAGAAACGTTTCGATCAAGCCATGATCAGGCGATGTAGAATCGGCCATACACGATTAACTCACGAATATTTACTAAAAAAAAGAGCCAGTCCCAAGGTGTATTCCATGCCACGAAGATCTCACGGTGAAACATATCCTTATCCACTGCATAGATTTTAAGATTGTACGAGATGCTTTTTATCGTGCGACTACTTTAAAAGATAGATTTAGTCGAGTGAGGGAGGACTGCATCTTGGATTATTTGAGAGAAATCGGTTTAGTTATGGCCCCCCCTCTAACTAGAGGGCGCCCCCCTCTAACTAGAGGGGGGGGGCATATAGCGATCGCTTTGTCCGTCCGTCCGTCTGTCCGTCCGTCCGTCCGAATGTCTTGTCCGCGCAATATCTCGGTTAATATTTGATGGACCGGATGGAAACTTGCATGGGATGTGACCAGTGCGTCGTAGATGTGCAGCGTTGAGTTTTTTCCGAGTTATGGCCCCTTTTCTGAAATCTCTGTGAATGGGACTTGTCCGGGCTTGATCTTGGTTAATATTGTATGGACAAGTATGAAATTTGCATGATATGTGGTCAATGCCCCACAGTTGTGCTCGTTTGGCTTATATTTTCAAGAGTTATGGCCCTTTGTTCCTGAATTGTCCGGGCTGGATCCCGGTTAATATTGTATGGACAATCATGAAATTTGCAGGATATGTTGTCAGTGCCATGTAGTTGTGCAGCGTGAAGTTTCTCCGCGTTTCGCATATATTTTCAAGAGTTGTGGCCTTTTTTTCTTCATTTTTTTGTGAATTGGGACTTGTCCGGGCTGGATCTCGATTAATATTGTATGGACAATTATGAAATTTGCAGGATATGTGGTCAGTGCCCTGTAGTTGTGCAGCGTGAAGTTTCTCCACATTTCGCGTATATTTTCAGGAGTTATGGCCCTTTTTTCTTCAAATCTTTGTGAATTGAGACTTGTAGGGCTGGATCTCGGTTAATATTGTATGGACAAGTATGAAATTTGCATGATATGTGGTCAGTGATCCATTGGTGTGCTTTCGGTTATATTTTCAAGAGTTATGGCCCTTTGTTTATCAAACCTAAGTGAATGGGATATATTTATTTGTTCAGGCTGGGTCTCGGTCCATAACCGATTTGGACCAGGAAAATGGCTATATTATATGTTATTCTACATTCCAAAGCAGACAACATAGGTCCTGAAGTGGGAAATTGCCCCAGAAAGAGTGAATTGGATGCAAAATTCAAAGTTCGCTGATCACTTCATAATTTCACCACAATATACTCCCAAGGAATATTTGGGGAAAGCCCTGGCGACCATCTTGCATCGAAACATCGTATTATCACTTGTTGGTTGATACTTGGAATATGTATTATGTGAGGTATGGCAAAAAAAAGTGACTGAAACAGAATTTTTATAATTATCCTGTATCCGAATTAGGCCTCCATCAACCAATAAACAACAGAACATGGCGGGGCAGTGTCGGATTAAAGCGGAAGGGGGGGGGCATACAATTGAGCAATCTCTGATTGCTTCCTTCCTGTGTTATTGGCTTGAGTACTTAGAATGTTGTTTGATCGTCGCTATATAGCTGAAATATTGCTGAAAGCGACATTGAACCTTAATTCTCTCTTTCTCTCTCTCTGATTAAATGGCTAAAGGCAGCCCTAGATGATGAGGTTAATCCTGTTTTAATCCCATATAGCGATTTCAGACCCTCTATCTGTACGTATGTGAGACGGCTGTTTCAATCTTTATGGGATGCTGTGAATAATAGCAAACTGCCTGAGTTCAAAAAAACCTGTTGGCTATACTCATCTGAACAGCATGGGCCATACACGATTAACTCACGAACATTTTCTAAAGAAGGAGCCCGTCCCAAGGTGTATTCCATGCCACGAAGATCTCACAGTGAAACATATTATCAACTGTATAGAGTTTAGGTTTGCTAGAGAATCTTTTTATCAAGCGACTGCTTTGAAATAACTTTTTAGATGAGAGAGGACTGTGTCTTGAGTTATTTGAGAGAAATCGGTTTGTTATAGAAGTTTTAATGTGTGTAAGTTTTAATAGGTTGGATTACTAAGTTATTGGCTTGAGTACTTAGTACTTGAGTACTTAGTGTTTGATCGTCGCTATATAGCTGAAATATTGCTGAACGCGACATTAAACCTTAATTCACACTCTCTCTCTGATATATTGTATTGTCATATTTCACATACATATTATTAATGAGAAATGCAAGCTCTATAAGCAAAGAAACATCCCATGAATGATATCCCTTGTTTGTAGTAGCACTAAAGAATGCTTAATGGCTTCTGACATTAATATATCGGTCATCAGTTTTCTTGAGCATCGTTACTAGTAATGAACTATGACAGTCAATAAAATAAGGTCCTGATGAGGAATTGTTGTATAGAGAGTCGAGAAATCCCATGCGGATACATATTTGTAGGGTATTTGTTATTTAGTTATAGCCCATGGAAACTAATTGGCGATTGATTATAATAAAAACCTTATCATACTGCTGCAGATTACCCGACAGAAACGAGCTTTCGTCTTGCAATATCATTCACAATTCAGTTGACATCTACAGGAATCCCAAGTTCGCACAGCGACGGCTGAAGCAATTAATGATTAAAAAGTTGTTTGCTGATAACCGAGAATGATCTGGCTCCTTTTGTCCAAGATCAGATTGGTAGAGTTGTCCTTTGTTTGAAATAATACACAATTATTCATTAGCGATGATTAATTATTTCTTAGGAGTCACGTCCAATCGATCGAGACGGTTTCTCGATAAACGAGTAAAACCGATAAATATCTCGTCTCGAAAGGTCCCGGTTTATCTCTAGCGATTGTTGTCCCGGTTTGCTTCAAGTTTTCTCTCCAAGCACAAGACCATTTCGATCCCCCTCGAAATAACTCGACATGCTTCGAGAATAGAATCGAGATAGGCGAGTACATATGCATTTAAACACAGGTAATGAAGTAGATTGAACAGGAATAATTTAATATTTTGTTATTCCGTCTAGAGATCTTTAATCGCATGCTTGCTCTGACAATTTCTCTACACGTCATGAATGGAAAGAAAGAAACATCAGCAATTGAAATTGTATAAGCTGGCTCATTGTTATTCAGTGTAACTTATTTCGAGCCTGTTTTACAATTTGAATCACTTTGTCGGATACGTCTAAGAACTGCGCATTGAAATAAATTCTGTAAGTCTAGAATAAAATTCCATACGTTTCTCTGAGAGTATATCAGAATAGGAGATCTCTATCGTCAGAGATTTCTCCAGTATTTGGAAATAAAGTGGTTATGAAGACCACAGGAACGACTGCTAATTCACTGAAAACCGGAGAATATATATTAAACGCTCGATGGAAGTTTTTGAGCATTCCCTATCAGCGTTTTACACAAACAACACGCGGTATCGTTTATCGTAAAACGTATGCAAGCGTGATTGCTCTCTGATTTAGTGAGTGAGTGAGTAGGATTTAACGTCGTTTTCAACATTGTTTCAGTCATATCACGACGGTCCCTACATGTGCCAGAACACGAGAGTGTCCACAGTTCCTATTATTCTGGACACTGATCAGCCCAGCCAGTACAGCACCCGGTCACCCATCCAAATATTGACCGAGCTCAACGCTGCTTAACTTCGGTGATCCGACGAGAACCGGTGTGCCCAACGTGATGCGCCGTACTCTCTGAATTAACCTGTAATTGCTTTCTTTATGTGGTTAATTTCCTAGACACATGAAATCAGCAATAAATAATAGAATATTATCAAAGCCCGCCAACAGTGTAGTCTCAGTTCTTTTCTTTAAACAAAATTAACCCCTCTCCCTTTGCTGTTGTTAAATCGGACTGTTTTTCACAACCGACTGTGGTGTGACTTATCAACACCTCTATTTCCGATTTTCAGTATTTCCGTTAACCACTCCCAGGCAAGGTTATGTCAGAAATAAACTTTAACTAATCTCCTTACTTGAACTATATCACAAGACAGTAAAACTCAAAAACATAGAACCTGAAATGAATAATTCCAAATTATATAACAAATTAAACACCGAGGTGAATACACTGGTCAAACAGGTACAATAAGAGCATACCTGAGATGCAACACATATCACGAATCGTTAGATTCTTGGTATGTGCTTTAGAATAGGTTTACCAGAAGACTATTCTGTGAAGTCATGTGACGCAGTCAGTATGTCGGCACCTCTTCCCACTTCCCTTATATGTGTTGTAATTGTTTCCTGTATATGGCGAGATTCTGCTGGTGGACGTTTCGTCCCCGAGGCCCGCCCCCTGTACAGATCTTTGGTCTTTGATATATGTTGGCATTTGTGGGAAGTTGATGCTGGGTCGACACCGGGCCTTACAGACTAGTCTTTTGTGTTAATTGCCGTCATTTACATCTGACGAAGATACAGCTCACCAATTTCCAATGTACGAGTTGTCACAGCGAAGCAGCTCACCAATTACCAGTATACGAGTTGTCAGAGCATTTCCACCATAGCTCTCTAGATTTGTATCTAATACCGCTTATGCCGGTGCTAGGGGCCGTGTGGTCATATCATCCAAGTTGCCACATCAACAGGTACAATAAAAGCGTACCTGAGATGCAACACATATCACGAATCGCTAGATTCTTGGTATGTGCTTTAGAATAGGTTTACCAGAAGACTATTCTGTGAAGTCATGTGACGCAGTCAGTATGTCGGCACCTCTGCCCACTTCCCTTATATGTGTCGTAATTTAACATAACTTTTAATTTTCGGCTGGAACGATCCACGTTTGGCCCCCAGAAGTTTACAGAAAAATAAATAACGCTTACAGAACATTAAATAACGCATACCTCCATATCAATATTATTCAGACCATACCCAGTTGACGTGTGATTTATTCCGAATGGATACTAGTCAGATATGCAATCATTGATCGATGTGAGAGATCATTCAATTATATATTCATACTTTGGAATATATAGATAAATGAAAGTTTTCATTCAATTGGATTCAGGAGACCTCAGGACATAGATATATCTATTAAACAATGAATACCATTTGTTGTCTGGGTTGCATTTTAGTCGCGATATGCGTATACGACGGGCGCCCACAAAATACTATACCAGCACAACAAAATCCCATGAGAAGCCAAATAACGGCAACAAAATACGGACATATGAAACCGAGAATCCTTCGAGATTACCGCTCAATTTCCTATCCATCACGAAAACCGATACATTTCGATCGAGATAAAGCCGGGAGCAAACCGGGAGACGTCACCGGGATCCCGGTTCTGCCCTCACGGTTTCAGCCGAGAAATGTTTCGATCCATCTCGACGGCATCGAGAAAGTACCTCGATTAATTGGACGTGACCCCTTAGCCGTTTAGTTATCTTTCCATACAAATCAAATGTTGACGGGATCAACTCTTTCCTTGATTCGATCAATTCATTAACAATATACCTTGGGCGCGTTGTAAAATATCTGTGTAACGATCCACTGTCAACGGAAGTCATCAAACAATAGTATGAACCATATCCCTGAACGAAAGTGCAAAGAAAATGAAGTAAAAGATCATTTGTTTGTATCCACCCGCTGTAATTAAAGCAATACAATTTCGACGCCAAGAAACAAAACAAGCCCCATGGGATTTGAATCCTGCCATTGTATATGAGATAATTTATTCAGACATTGATATATATATTACTTGGTGAAATGAATTTCAATTTCATTCAATTCAATGTGTTCATCAATAATGGACCGCTCGAAGAGTGAAAGTGACATTTGATGAACAACGGCTGGCAAGGACGGGTCCTTTAAGCAAACTTAATGGAAATGTCGGTGGTCATTCAGGCTATTATGGGTTGAAGTTATTGAGCGAATAGGTTAATCATCCTTAACACTTGATTTGTAAATATTACAGATTAGCCAAGAATCTCTAACTCTAAACGGTTAGGGTGCGGTACTACTTATTAAGCCGATATATCTCCCTATACTTTGCTGGATTCTACTTCTGCATGTTAATTGGGCCTATAGATTTTCATAAAAGCGTTCTCTGAGAAACCATAATTCCAAATCTTCGTAGACATATATATCAAACGGATTAATGAAAACTAGCATATTGAAATCATTATCAATTAGGATGATAAAGACGGATAGTACTAGTCATCCAAACATCTCAAAAACACATGGAAGAGATAGCAGTGTTGCGTGGAATTTCAAGTTCCTTGTATTTGATGATACATATCACAGAATGCTGACGAAGGCGACTGCAGCATACATGATCTCTGGCAATAAGTCCTGTAACTTGTGTCTTACCTAAGCCGCGGCTGGGGGCAGTACGAACATCGTGTAATAGTACATCTTTATAATGTTCACGACAGACACGATCACAGTGTGACCGAGATACAACTTTTCCATAAAAATTCATTTAAATATTTAATATTGGTCAGTGCTGCGGAATTGACAATAGAAACATCATATGCTGCTCTAAGGTATCAACACTGTGTGATTATAAATTTATATTTCCTTTGGTGACTGTTTAGATGTGTGGGTATAGACAGAGGCAAATCTTGGACGACGGCTTATTTGTCTGCACAAAACAATCTGCTGGTGGGGCCAACATATGTTCTATGTTATGTCTTACATGACACTTCATAGACTGAAGTGGATATATCACGGTTTTTATTTTAATGTGGAATTTCAAACCATACCGCTTAATTTTAGAATAACAAGAGACGTCGGATGTTCCCATCGCAACAAAGAATTTGTTCATCATTGCTCCGTTCTTGTCCATTACAATATATTTCTTGTTGAAAGGCACATGGGATCGGTCGCATTGATCGCTAACCAAGGAAAGCACGTATGCTTCACGAGAGAGAGAGAGAGAGAGAGAGAGAGAGAGAGAGAGAGAAAAAAGTAAGGTTTAACGTCGCGTTCAGCAATATTTCAGCTATATAGCGACCATCAAACACAATTCTAAGTATTCCAGTTAATAAGTTTAATCCAACACATTAAAACATACACACTTTAAAACTTATGTAACAAACCGATTTCTCTCAAATAACCTAAGACACAGTCCTCCTTCACCCGACCAAAAAGATCTCCTAAAGCAGTGGCTCGATAAAAAGAATCTCTTACGATCTTAAAATCTATACAGTCGATAAGAATATGTTTCACTGTGAGATCTTCGTGGCATGGAATACACCTTGAGACATGCTCTTTTTTTTCAGTAAATGTTCGTGGGTTAATCGTGTATGGCCGATTCTTCATCGCCTGATCATGGCTTGATCGAAAAGTTTCTGGCTGTTCAGATGAGTATAGCCTACAGTTTTTTGAACTCATGAAGTTTGTTTTTATTCACAGCATCCTATAAAGATTGAAACAGCTTTCTCACATAAGTACAGTTAAACGGTCTGAAATCGCTATATGGGATTCCAACAGGATCAACCTCATTATCTAGCCATTCTATCAGCCCCAATATCACCTTTGATGTCAACGTGACTAGGTATCCAACAAAACACAATATCAATATGTTAATCAAATCTATAGTCATACAATTGTAAAATAGTCAAGATGGTGGGATGAGTTGAAGTAGATTGTGGTAGTAAAACAAGACAATCGTGCAATTACATGCTTTCATCTGTGGGCATGTGAGACTGCATGTTGCAGCAAATGCAGACCGTGCTTATCGATGGAGACCCTGATTGGTGTGGTTTTATATGGCGATCCGGGCGGTCAAATGTTGCATTGTAGATTCCATTTGTTTATCTGGCCCCTTCACTATGAGAAACAATATAATGAACTGCGTTCATTATTATAATCATGTAAATTCAATAAGAAGATATTTTTTGTCATTTAGAAAATGACCGTATAACAGTATTTTAGATATTTTGGGAGTGGTTTAGATCGCCGACATGTAGTGCTGGCGATTAGGTGCCTTACTCTGGGGGTCGGTTGTTCGAATCCCGCTCGAGACTCAACCAATTTTCTGCACTAGAATATGTGCTATACTAAGAGAGTGGAATCCCAAAATAACGAAAATACCGTTGCACCATCACTTTCGAAATGTCAAACAAATATCTTCCTGTGTATTCAGCTTTGGGAGCTGTGTCATTACGGCCATTATAGGGGTACTGTATGTTCGCTTTCAAGACTACCGGTCTGCTAACTCCTATTTTTTGTGAGAGGTCCGTTGGCGGAGTGGTTTACTTCGCTGACATATAGTGCAGGCGATTAGGTGCCTTAATCTGGGGGTCGGTGTTTCGAATCCCACTTGGGACTCTTTTCGGCACTAGAATATGTGTTATTCTAAGAGAGTGGAATCCCAAAATAACGAAAATACTGTTATGTAAATTCAATGTTTCGTTAAATGCACTGCATCTGGGTTCATCCTTGCCATGATGTGCAAAATATATGGGATTTGTTTTATATTGACCAAGTATTGAGGAGGATAGTTCACTCCAATCAAATATATCAACGGCAAATATTATATATTTTATTAATTGGAAAGAGAGTTAATAGTTAAGTTGTACTTATGTCATGAAATATAAATAAAATTCAGTTTCGTAGTATAGTTAGGCAAGCCGGCATATGTTGAGTTGTGATAAAAAAAATTCTATTCTCGGGGTAAAAAATATACTGTTTTCAGTTCTTTCAAACAGTATTTAGATAAGATATCTTTTGGACCGTTATCTATTTTCGTTATGGTAAATGATTAGCAAACGAGGGAAATTTCTAATATTGCAGTCGATTTTGGCGTGAAGAAAATAACGATTGTCTGATATATTGATCTACCGGAACTACATGCAGACCGAACCAAAACAGTCACTATTATACTAGTAGGCCTAAGTGGGTTTATTGTATCGACATGGATGGCATTCGAGGCTAGCATTATTTGCATGTCCACTGATATAACCTAGTCAACATAGGCCCATCCACTGATATGAGATTCATTGTATCTCGTGGTGAATTAGTCATTCAGGCAACGGAAGGGGTATAAAATATCGCTGTATTACATCCGCCACTCGAAGACTCGGTAAACAGTTTTGTCGTAACATGCAAACTCGCATGTCAAACAAAGAGAGTCAAAACACTTTCACTCGAAATGCGGTACAAGAACAAAACGAATCGAGTCCCGCAAAAATAGCCAGCCCTGTCATGTTTTGATGTGGAGACAAGTGTACGTATCTCGGAAATGACGTGTTGCCGAAAAAGGTTCTATAGTTACACCTACGGGCATAATTTGATGGGGCTGGAATCTGTTTCACATTTCCGAGACTCGTACATTTCTCTCCACCTCAAAACAGGACATGGCTGGCTTGTTGACGCGTTTGTTCTGTTTGTTCTTGTACCGCATTTCGAGTGAAAGTAAGTGTTTGGTGACAATAGTGGTGACTGGGATGAGTGAATGTAATTTTTTTGTCAGTTTTCGACGTCGTTTATGAGCTCCTTTGAATCGTGAAAAATCATGCGGCATTATTCTTATAGTAAAATCAGGTACCATTCGTCCTCATAAAATGATAAATACTTTAAAAACAGGAATGTATTTTTGCAGCAAAGCATAATATAGCTATGTTGGATTTCAGTAACAACATAGTTTTGAAACGATGACGTATACCTCATATAACTTCATCTTCACAATAGCACAAATATTTTACCAGCGGAACAACATTCAAGTAACATTTCAACCAGACTGAATGATTGAAGACATTTGAAGAAAGCAATACACTTTCAGTTTTCACCGAAGTCGCTTTTCTCTCTTTTTCCTAGCTGCAGCACAATTTTGTTAAATAATATATTTGTGGCAGGAAATACAACAAGCATAGTCATACACTCGGTCTTTTCAACCGCATCATTGAAATCAACGACATCATAGCAAACTGTTGACCGTTTCTCTCTTACTGACAAACTGACAATATTTTGCTAACTAGTTTCACTGCTTTCGGCAGTTTTACAAAGCGTCGTTTTAGTCATAAAAATATATATATATATAGGATTTGGCACTAATACTATTATAAGAAAAAGATCTTCAGTTTATGGACGCGAAAATTCTCTAATGGGCGACGGCTGAATATTGAACGGACTGGACGTTTGTATTTGAAATGACAGTTGTGATAAATTTGACATCGCACTGCAGGTTCTGGCCCGACCTGCTGATTGATTCAAGTGTTCCATTTTTAGACCAAATGTACGGAGGAGTGCAGCGGAAATGAACAGGACTAGGGTGAGAATAAACATTCGACTACGTATCTAAAAGACAATAGCTACGGGTGAAAGCCCACGCTCGAGTAAACACCGTAGTATCTCTGCGACCGAACGGATAAATAGCACCGTTGTGTGCCTTCCGCCAAGAAATACATTGCAATGGACAATTATTGCGGAGCAATTCTTAAATAATTTTGTGTTGGAAAAGCAGTCCACCAGCAGAATCCTACCATATACCTGTCATAAACTGAAGCGATATGCAAGAGTAAGAACAATTTGTTTTGTTCTTTCTAGTCCTTCACAATCAGGCTAACCAGCTGGCATCGAATTGCAGGCAAATGACAAATGCTTCTAGCTTCAAAACAAACTGATTTTGCTCTGCTTTCCACATGTATACCTCCAAATGGTATCGTATGGAACAACAATAATCGATCAATGCCATAAGATGATACTAATAACCCTCTCACCGTCCCTATCTGCACCAGGCATTAGTAATGCCATGCGGAATCTTTGATTCTCCGCCTAAAAACCATAAATAATCCAGACAATCCGGGACCAGATAAACATTTTCCGCGCAGCATTAAAGTTTTGCTTTACGAAGAATAAATTAGATCCCCGTCGACATCATACATAATTAAAGAGACGATTGGAAAGTCTGTTGAAGATCTAAGCGACCCGAGTCCGGGTGCCTATTGCCCTCAAAACCGAAAACTTACACAGCTGTTAAGACTACACGGTGCGCTCTCGGCTTTAAACACAAGCTGCCTTAAGTGAGTGGTCAATTGCTGTATTGATTCGGGATCGAGTATCTGTTGAGTGGACCATACTGTGGCATTACCTAAATAATCACATGGACTAGTGCCAACATAACCCTCCCATGATTGACGCCGTCATCGCAGTGTAGGGCGGTAAGTGCAGACATTTACGGTAGCGCACGTTCCAATGAATGGATTTACAACCTGTAGAATTAGCAGTACCTAAACCAAGAATGAAGCAATTGTTTAAATCAGGCCTCAGCGCCTTTCTGTTGACATTGTTACAGTTATCATGTTCCAAAAGTACATTCCCGAAGCACCAACTTGAGGTGGGAAGCCCAGTATACAAGAGCTATCCTAATATCTCGAGTAGCTGTGGTCGTTGTAATTTGGCACACCGTGTCAGATATACATCAAAGCTTCCTACAATCGAACGGTTCGGGTTTTTAGACATTCTTCGAAGGCAATATCTCGGTGTTCTCAGAAGATCCTTCGTACTTCCTCGACCTGTTAAAGCAATGGTTTGTGGGGAAAGATACATCAACTTCAGCCAACACTCTTATCGAGGAACACCTAAAGTTTTGCCGGGATGGGAACTAGCCGTAAAAATAACGGTGTGTGCTATACTGGAATTAGTCGCTCTTCTTGGGAACGCCCTTATCATCTTAATCGTGATAAAGACGAAACGGATGAGGACAACAACTAACTATTACATAGTAAACCTGGCGTGCTCGGATCTACTTGTGGCTTGTGGGGCAATATGGGTACACCTGGTGGAGGATATAACAGACGGCTGGGTACTAGGCTCATTCCTTTGCAAGTTCAACGCATTCCTTCAAAGTAGGTATATCTATATTGTATTGGAGGGCATGATCTTCCTTCCGTTAAATATTGTGTTATGCGCGTTACTTATAATGATTTATCGCTCATTTAAAATACATGGAATGGTAATATCATCCATTGGAGTAGCAGGTTTGGGTACTTCACAATTAGTCACTTGGTCGCCAGGTTTCTCACGTGTTGATTTTTTTAATAATTTTCGCTAAATTATGTGAAAAAACGATATTTTTGAAATATTTGGGTTGATGACCATTAGCACATAAGTTGGTGAAATGTCTCTATTGCTATAACATTATCGAGATTGATTTTAAATTACCGGATATTAAAGTTGTATCACATCATACTGAAGTAATATCTTAATCATATTCGAAAGAAAACTTCATTTCATCGCAATGACAGAATCATACATGATGGAGATAAGCATTCAGCATCAGGTTGGTTTGAACTAAACGATATTATACGTCGTCCTCCAAATACTAAAATAAGTCTTTTCCTGAATCCGTATAATTTTAACAGCATCAGTCTTGCACATTGAACAATTTAGGTCATTCATATGACATAATTATCATATATGCGGTGGCAGATATGGTCATGTTGTTATGCTGGAATCACCCAGAACCGCCGACTGTTTCATTCAAAGTTCATTATTTAACGAGGGTAACACATACACAAGTATGGTCTCGTTAGCATTGTCTATCTTCCCCAGAGTTCTCTGTTGTGTGGGTGTATATCCTGTGAGCAAATAAATGGTGCAGATTAAAATTAGCTGTAAAATTAACTAAAAAGTACACGAGGTAAAGATTAATTTCGAAAGCCATATTAAATAGTCTGGAAACTCAGTGTTCAATATTCTGGCATACTCAATTGTCTTTAGTAAAATTTTAACGTGATTGGCCTTGAAAGAAAATGCGACATTGCTGACATTTATATCGAATTTATTAAAAACAGTAACAATTAATTTTAAGAGCACCTCTAGTGAGTAAAGGTCTCTCGAAACATACGGTGCAGCTGATTGCTCAGTCTAATCGCACGCACCATATGGAGGATGCTAATATATGACGGTGCTTGGCAGTGTAATGCTTTTAAAACTAGACATCCTGTCCTAAATTCTTTGAACTTTGAAAGAATTTCCCCAATCTTTTGACGGGACCGGATGAAACTTCTATGGAACATGATTCTTATTTGAAGAGGTGAAAAATGATATTGTCTGTTGAGTACGTCTGCCTTATGAAAATGCCGAATAAATTTCACACATGTAGGGATTGCTGTGTTGGTCGTATTAGAGACAAAACCGGCTTTTAAGCACATCAACTAATTAATTACCTACCAATAATGATTAATAATTTGGTAAAGTTTTCTACAGATATTTCGCCTCTAAGTTCCAGGGATAAAGACCCCCCCAATTGGTTGAAACCATAATTGCCTAGGCCTACAAAGGTTGGATTATTTCAAAGACACGTGTTCGATCTATTATCGAGAGTAAACTGCTGAAAATATTGCCCAGTTTTCAACTAATTCTATATATGCAATTGCACAGCGTTAGTTTATTATTCGTGGGCCCAGAAAGAATTCCATTAAGATGGAAATGACGTCAGCGATTGCTCCATAATATCAACTCTTAATTAGAATTACAGCTAATTTCCTCGATCGTGATATAGATATTATTTTCTCCTTCCTACAAAGATGATAGTATAGAGTGTAAATGAAATCCAAAGAGCGTCTGCTTGATATCATTATTCTACGAAAACAAATTCCAGCTGCATTAATCCTCATGTTCATTCTGAAAGTACACATACCCAAAATCAAGCGAACCCAATAATTCCAAGAACTCATATTGGATTGCGGGTCAACACTACTACATGATAACATATCTTCTATCGGTTAATTCTCCCCCTTAGAATATCCCACAAATATCCGACAGAATAGGTGGAAATGAGTTACAGAGTAAGTAAACGCAAACACAACAAAGAGCAGAGAAGGTAAAATCGAAGTCGGCTATGAATGGATTTGGATATATTGTAGAAAGGTAGCACAGTGTTATTAATACAATATAATCTTACCATACTTGACATGTTTGACGGGAGGATATACTATGGAGATTCCCTGCGTGTGTGGGATAGGGAAAGCTAACGTTTGTTTGACATTGAACATACAGATTGTGTTGATAGTTATTAAACCAGCTGACAGCACCTGAGATTGCGGAAACGTAGAAAGTAATATCAGATTTATACAGATTCAATGCCAGTGAGGGGTTGATGGTGCCTGGCCCTGTCTGGCACTGATAGTAGTGGTGCATAGACTTTTCTGTAGCCTGGTAAATATGGTTAAAGGGATCTTGAACCCGAATGTTGCTATTTCGACACATGAAAGGACGTACGTAATACGTTCACCATATTCAAGAAGAGTGTTCTAGCACTTTATTTAAAAGTTATATCCATGTCGGGTTTATCACTGAAGAGTAATATTTCAAAATGGCACACGCATATTGTAAAGATTGAACAGTGATTATTCGGATCAACATTATATGATATAATTGTCAATGAATATACGCATAGTTATCCACATATATGTATGGCTGCCTAGGGGGATTCTCCTGATCGCCTATACATTAATATACATGCGTCCAGTCCGTCATTCATTATTCGGCCGTCGTCTGATAATACACACCAATAATATCACATAGAGGCGTATTATAATGCGTCGTATTATAATACACACCTATAATATCACACCTACTTAACTTAAGCATCTTGGGGTGCTTTGTCATGATGACGATGCAAAACTCGCAATGTGTTTTTGTATTAAGTTTACTGTGATATCTGCATGCAATAGTTGAAAGAATAGGTGTCATTTCTTCCAGTGCCACGGGCAATATAATCTTCTGAGCGGCGAGTGACTGCGAAGAAAGAGCTCGGGGTCTGACACGGGTCCGATTCCCAAATAGGACTTTCAGGATATCAAAACTACCCCTCTGGCAGCTCGACTGATCAGTATCCCGGACAATATGAAGTGAGGGCGATTTTAGTGATGCCACCATAAGATTCGTTAATTCGACAATTAATATGGTTGAACTAACATTTATTGCTGTCTATACATATACTGATAATAACCCTTCTTTCTCAGAGCAAATGGTTGAAACTGCCGATGATAAGGGGACAAATGCTTTGGAATTAATTTACTAACAAATGGGTTATCGTCACAGATTCCAATTCCTTGTAATCATGAAATCAACACATCGATAACATTAAGAAATAGCTAATGAACCACATGTAGATCTCGAACTGAATGAGTAAGACCAGGTAAAACAATTTATATATCAGATGTTCGACTAAAGAGTTTCATGTGAATAGGAGTTGGTACGAAGACGGGGAAAATGCAGCCAACGTATGAAACAAGACGAAATATTGATTAAGTGGGAATACTATGCTAATTAATGTTCTAGGCTATAAAGAAAGACAAAGATGTAGATGTTGATGTTAAATGTTATCGGAAAACAACCGTCCTCGTTAACGGGGGAGGGGGGGGTTGCACAATACGGACTAACAATCACATTCTGCGATGGTCGCTTTCTGTATGTCAAGTTTGGCCCCTTTCCACCACCCTTGTTATGCTGCGTTCAATTGTTATCTATATTTGGTGATATTCTGCTGGCAAACGCGTCATCTACCAGGCTTGCTATCTGTGTTTATCATTGTAGTTTTGGGACTGGCAAAGAGCTTGTATTATACTAATACTCTCTCATTTTAGCCGTTCCTTATACATGTATCTAACGATCACATAAGCAATCATTTTTCCATCAGATGACTTGATAGGGCTATTACATCATCGCACTTAAATATTTGTACCACATGAACAGCTACAATAAAAGCTTGTCTGAGATACAAATAGTCGCAGTGATCAGTTTTGGTTCTCGTGCAGTCAGATATGCATTCAGTATATTTGTCTGTGTGGTCATATAACTTCTTATCAGTACGCTGGCATCTTGTTTCACCGCCATTGTTATGATGCATTCAAACCAATCAATTGACAGAACTATCACTTCCGGTTTCCGTTCTTATTGTCCTATTGTCGAAGCTTTCCATTCTGTGAGCACCCACATCAAATAGATAAAACTGGGAACAGCTTCGTCGCCCTATACGTGTTACTAACTGAATGTGGCTCATCCCAATTTAGAAATCATTGTTGTCATAAAATAGCTGTGTAGCGACTATGATCTCGGGCATCTGTAGTTAATGACAAACACGGTAGAGCTCAACAGAATCAGACACAACTGGGAATGGACGGCAGATATTGTCACTCAACATCCTTAAGCTCTAGATTGTATCCACTAACCCATATTGGTGAGTGGGCGTTGTGACATGTCTAGTGTAAACAGTGAATTCCATATTTGGTTTTTTATACATTTTGATTCATGAGTATTCAGAAGTCTTCTTCTGGTCACTCAATACAGTGAACTATCCAATCGTGGATGCATGATACTATGTAAACACAGCGATAAAATGAAATGGATATATTTAACATCAGATTATAGAACAGGACGTCAGCTCCCACTGGAGTTACTATCACCGACATATGTAACATACAATGACAAAAGCATACAGCAGATGAAAATACAACCGTCTAGTCCGTCATTCATAATTCAGCCGTCTTCCATTAAAGAATATCCGCGCCCATAATCCAAAGACTTATTCCATATTCCACATAACAGTATTAGCACCAAATTCAAAAGGACAATCATAGTATACATAAACATAGGCTAGTTTCCGGCAAGAGAGAAGCGGTCAACAGTTTTCAATGATGCCGACAAGACATCATGATGTTCCAAAAATATCAAATCCGTATCGCTGATCAGTATTCCTAATCCATAATAATCGTTGTGAAGTCGTCATTTAGAGAATGATGTATCTCAGTCATGCTTTGATTGTGTCTGTTCATATGAACACCATGAGAATCTTGAAGTACAAGGGTTCATACGGCCCCTAGCCCCGGGTTAAGCGGAATTAGACACAAGTTACGAAACGTAACGCCATAGATCTTGCACGCTACGCTCGTATTTTGCTATCAGCATGCGATATGTATCGCCAAATTTGAGAAACTTTGAGTGGAGGCGCTTGGTGGTGTAGCCCTGTTTTATAAGTTTCTGTAACAATGGTTTGTGACGTAGATTAAAATCGTCACATTTAACACAGTATCTAGCAAATGCTACTAGGCGATATATGTGTCATACACACAGACATAATTATGTGATGTAAAATAAATAATGTAAGATTGTAGTACATAATAAGTTAAATAAATATAATGTGGTTGTCAGAAGACGTACCTACTCTACTCGGTCATACACGATTAAGCCGCGAACATTTATTAAAAAAGAGCCAGTCCCAAGGTGTATTCCATGCCACGAAGATCTCACAGTGAAACATATTCTTGTCGACTGTATAGATTTTAAGATTGCAAGAGATTCTTTTTATCGGACAGCTACTTTAGAAGATCTTTTTTGTGTCCGGTAAAGGAAGACTGTATCGTAGGTTAATTGAGAGAAATCGGTCTGTTGCATAAGTTCTAATGTATATGCATATCTTTTGGTGTGTTGTGGTGATTTCTTCTGGATTGATGGGTTGTTGACTGTTTTTTCTTAGAATACTTACAATTTTGTTTAATCGTCGCTATATAGCTAATATATTACTGAACGCGACATTAAACCTTAACTCTCTCTCTCTCCTCTTTAATTAAAGACTTTCTATAACAAAACATAATTCACACCAAAACGAATATATTTGCTTGTTTAGAGTTCCCTTCAATAGAATTTCCTTGGCGATATGCAATGTCACAGCGATATAGGTACCCAAACTATCATTCTTGATTGAAATGCTATTCGCGTGTAAAACCCTTATCAGACCAAGCTCAACGGAATCCAATACGACTTACAAGACCTCTGTGTCATTCACTGGACCTCTAAATCAACAAGTCGCTGGGTCTGTTAATGGTCGTGCGATGTTATTTGACAGTGTCATTCTGCCATTAGGACACGAATGAACCATTACTCTATCACCTCCTGCGATAAATCCACACTAAAATCTCACTTTTAGTCGAAGAACACAACCATATATGCTATTACAGTAGGTTTCTCGCCACTGCTTAATTTGCTGGGCCATCCCCCTTAGAAATGATAGCGCATCACAACATGTACAACGACGAATGGTTCAGACATTTTGTATAGCGTCTTGCAGAGAGCGTTTCCAATATATTCAGCACAATCGATTACTAAGTTCAATAACAGTACTTAATCGAATAAACGAATGTGTACAGTGTTTCGTGGCTGAGAATGATAACTAGGCTATAAGCATTGTTCTTTCTTGACAATGTTATTAAATCTGTTACCGTTTCGATACCGAAACCGAGACCTGCAGAATCTGTGTCGTTTTACAGACGATTTAGCGGTTCCTAATTATTTTTCATCTGAAGCTCAATATTCCTTGATAGTCTTAGATAATTCCAGGTATTATATTAGATATTCAATTTTACTCGAGCAAGTCTACTAAAGTACTTTCTAGCCCCAGCTTATTTTGCTTAGCTTTGCGCCATTATACAGAAATTGCACGTTGTGGGTTTGACAACAGGATTTTTCAGCTCGAGATATTCAAACGAGCTTGGAGCACGTGTTCTATTTCACCTGTCCAGAGCGAACAAATTCTGATGCCACACGCCACAGCGTGCGTTAAAAGATTTAGTATACCGAATGTTTCTTAATCCTGAACAATGTAGTTTCTCTTCAATACATCGGTAGCAAAAATATATTTCCAGTAGAAAAACTGTTTCTCATTCACGTTGTCGAAATCAGTTAAACTGAAATACGTCGGAGCGCGATCAATGTGCCTTGCAACGGTACATTGCCGTGCGCGGAATGGAGACAACAGTTGCTGTTGGAATCACGATGCCTTATGATCAGGAGACCATGTGCTATCGCCTCGAGACCGTGCGGTATTGCCTCGAGACCATGCGCTTTCTCCACTAGACAGTTGGTTATATCTTGAATGACAGAATGCCACGTTATGTCGTCTTTCAGGGAGTTTTCCCTTTCCCAGTTCATGTATTATCAGTCCAATGAATAACGGTATCAGTCGAATAACATTATATTTTTTTTCAATCCAGAAACAATTCATGGCTAATATGGGTTTTGCACTGACAAAACGCGTGACATACTGTTGAATTATTACCTTGCCCAGTCCGCGGAACTAGTATGTTAGTCCATCCCTGTCAACATTCATTGCGTTGAAATCAATCAATCACAAGCCCTGAATTTCAATGTATTAAAAACCAGCCTCCATTTCCAAGTTTTATTTGGAGGTTTGCCATTCTGCTTTTCGTCATCGTGCTCAAACCGGAGTCGGTATTCACACTTGATTTAAAGAAAATATTTGCACACGCATTGGAGATACCCGATCGGAGAGACTAAAGTATTTTGAATCTGCCTCATAATCAGGTAAAAAAATCAAATCTCTACAAAGTATGAGTATTTAGTGAACTTAAAATCACAGCCAACATGTAATTCTCCTGCTGTACCACAGATGTTAATATCGGATGACAAATATTGTAACAAATTATAAATGTATTCCTCATTCATCGTGCAAGATCTATATCTGTCGGATAACGCCAATCACGTGATAAGAACACGCGAATCAATTGCCTGAAATTCGAGGCCTATTAGGGTTATTCTATATATATTTCTAACTCTTCAACGCAGCGAAGTTTGGCCTAACATAAACTAATGGAGTATCTCCGACAGACCGAACCGTTGTACCATTTAACAGTCTGCTTCTCTATTCCCTTGTGCCTTGGCAGAAAACTGTGACTCGCGATCAGCAACACACAAGTATGCATGGGTAAACGATTCAAAAATCGTATCACGAGGGAATGTATTTTCATAAACACATCGCTCATTTTCATGAATGATTCACGCTGAATCGAAAAGTTTATCTGCATTGATATGAGTGAAATACAAGTCTAGTCCGTCCTTCGATATTCAGTCGTCGACTATTGAAGACAAAATCCTAGCTAGCTCTGCGCAAGAGAGAAGCGGTCAACAGAGTTCAATGATGCCCACAAATCATCATATGATGTTCCAAATATCAAATCCGTATCGCTGGTTAGTATTCTTACATACACACGAATTTCTTAATAAAAACCGTTATCTAGAGAATAATGTATCTCACTCGTGATCGACTGTGTCTGTTCTTAATAAAAAACCATAAGGAAGTTGAAGGATATGGGCTCATATAGCCGTTAGTGTCGGGGTAAGCGGAATTACGCCCTAGTTACGCAACGCCATGCGACATATATCGCCAAAGCCATATTTTAGAAGTTTTTGCAATAATGTCTTGTGACGTTTATTAAAATCACACAGAGTTTAAAAAGCAGCGTTTATCGCAATCGGTTTACCACATCTGTATTGGTTGGCTCTTCTTGTGCATGTAGTTGGGCATAC
Organism: Hanleya hanleyi; assembly: GCA_036873755.1. Taxonomy (NCBI): domain Eukaryota; kingdom Metazoa; phylum Mollusca; class Polyplacophora; order Lepidopleurida; family Hanleyidae; genus Hanleya; species Hanleya hanleyi. The sequence continues at coordinate 35,310 of JAVTVY010036671.1, read as the reverse complement.
CAGTGAACAATTTACATAATGTGAATATGGTATATGGTCGACAAATTATAGGTAACGGTAGCCGAGTAGGCCCCATTTCACATAAGAAAATATATGGTCTGGTATTGGATTTGATATTCCTGGACGAGTAGAACGACGCCATTATACATTCCGCAAACGAGTTATTCTTATTCGTTAGGCACGTCAAACGTTTGTGTATCAGAGCAAATAGACGTAGCGTGGACATCATGGTACTTTTGGCTTCATGGCTTCAAGATATTGTGGTCAATAACGTTCTCCCTACGTTTTCATTCTCGTGACGTCGTAACATGAAATTTACGTCCCGGGACGTTATTTTGATATAATCTCATCTTTTCACAATTCTACAATTCTTCACAGAAAATATGATGTGGACAGAGTTCTTGGGTATGTCAATGAACAATGGACCAATGAGTTACAATTCCCATTATGAGCTTTTTATGAAAAACATAAAGTCATGAAGAGAATGAACCAACCATTAACATGATAACGTTCAATTCTTGGCGGACGGAAGGCCCGGACCGGCAGACATGATGGTGACAGTCCTTATGGGCTGAGGGTTAGTCAACGACCGTCGAGTTTAGAAGATCTTAAAATTACATGTATCTAAATAAATTCAGAATAATCTGCTTGAAGATTGCTGAGTTGCCATAAGTGTGAAATAGAACTTGTAATCGACATACAGGAGCAAAACATACACCGTGTTTGTTGGTTTATACGACTACATATCATTCGAAGAATCGATGTGACAACGACATTCCTAGACCCCGAATATAAATCAGATTTGTGTAGAGAAAATAAAGTCCATAATCGCAGCTGATGCCACCAGTAACTGGTCATATATTCGAAACTGGCGGGAATGCAAGTCATTTTCTAACGCCTTAGTGCAGTACATTTTTGCGGCTAATTGAGTTTCGTGTGTGATATAATCATCTTGAAGACAAAAACACCCATACTTTCGCTGTATGACACGCGTAAAGGTTTTATTACATGTCATTTTGGTTCATTGGATAGCCGAATGGCCCATTAACTGGTATTTTGATGTTCGAACATGGTCACGATGACCATGGACACCATCCATTCGGTACCCCGCAACCTCGCCTGTCCTTGTCCGTTCCTGATCTGATAGTCCACCGACCATAACTGAACCACCGTTGAAGAGATCATGAGGCGCAAGTGCTATTGACAATTTTATGATGTATACCAGATATTCGACGTAAAGCGTTCCCCAGTGCCACATCTGTTCAATTTTTTGTTCAGGCTAGGACATCTAGATCAGTTCTCGTGGTATGAGGAGAACAAAACGAAATCAAAACCGGTTCAGACTGGCTGTCTTCATCTCCCAGTCTACAGAATAGGATCTTGCCTGACGGTTGGACCTACAAGAATTTCCCATGCTGACCATGTAAATACTTATGCCTTGATACAATTGACCGTAGTACATTTGTATCCATTTTCAAGCACAGGCTTTGGCCGTTATTTACTTGCGGTCTGTAAATAATTGTTAAACTATGTCCTATGTCGTTTCTTCCGAATGGTAGACGTACGAAAATTCCATTGGCATAGCGGTATTAGCGTAGCTGCTTCTAATACCGTCCAACCATGAGTTAGGTGTCGTCTGAACACGGCATCTGTGAGATAATCGCCCCAAACGAACATAAACAAAGTTAAACTACACGTTTTTATATGTTATATTTCATATTCATTTGGAACTGTCAGACGTAATGTCTTTCGATTATTGACACAGAAATTCTCTTATGGACGACAGCTGAATATTGAACGTCGGATATGAGGCTTGCTATCTGATTCTAAGAAATATATAAATGATTTTTTAATTGCAGGTGATTGAAATGTATTAAGAGGCCGATTTCTCGTGAAATTTCTATTGTTCCAGCCTTCGTGTTACTAAAGATTACAGCACATATAAGGGAAGTGGGAAGAGGTGCCGACATACTGGCAGAGCCACATGACTTCACAGTATAGTCTTCCGGTTAACCTATTCTAAAGCACATACCAAGAACGATTCGTGATAAGTGTTGTATCTCAGGTACGCTTTTATTGTACCTGTTCATGTGGCAACTTGGATGATATGACCACTGGGCCCCTAGCACCGGCATAAGCGGTATTAGATACAAATCTAGAGAGCTATGATCGAAATGCTCTGACAACTCGTCTATTGGTAATTGGTGAGCTGTTTCGCTGTGACAACTCGTACACTGGGAATTGGTGAGTCTAGACGCATTAAGGTACCCAGAAACTCTAATGTTCTCTTTTGCTTTGTGACTTCCACACGATCGATGGACCTTTATTTCGCAAATGAATCTTAATTTACTATAATTCTTACGCCTTCGAGATTTTACGGTTTTACTCAAGCCGGATGAGGTTTTTTTTACCTAAATCCCAACATATGTTCCTCGGCTTTGAAGGTTTATGAAGCGCCATGATCTGGCATTTAACGATAGCCTTTAATTAACTACATGTGAGCTTGTCAAGGCCTCTCTCTATAACCCATCAAACCCAGATCTAAAAACTTATGATGCTTTCTGATTAGTGCATCACCACTATCTTCTATTACTTTAACGATTGATACATAAGCAACTGTTTACGCATGTCATCCAAATGCTAAATTAACTATAATGCCACAGGAGCCGATATCCAAAGAAAGAACTCACATTCTGTCCGTACAAGAAGGACTCTTAATGCTATTATTCAAGTACTGTATATGCCTCATTTAATACTTCCCCTCTGTTCTATTGATCTGCGTAGATTATTTTATTTCACGTGTAAACGGAGTTTGAAATGTAGCAAATGGAGCATCTGAAGCTGTAAATTGATTGAATCATGCCGAAGGATGTCCTTCGGCCCAGAGTATCATTGGCATAAAGATGATCAAAAATGAAGATATACCTTTTCTCGTCTACAATTGTCTGAAGTGTTGCGTGGCCCAACAACATCAGTGGTATTGTAAAGTAAGAGATATCATCGTCAGGCACTCAGACTCAGACATCATTTCCGGAGTTTTAGATCATTGTGGACAAAACAATGAAGAGTCAATTCTGTTGAGACATTTCCAGACACAGAAAATGACTTTGAGATGTGTCAGAAGATATAAATGCCGATGATTTACTAATCAGACTGAAACTAAATACGAACCAGATCTGATGATAGAGATAATATTCTCTATAAGCTTGACAATATATTTCCAAATGTAAATATGAACAAAGTTTTCTTTTGCCCTCGCTCAGCAATATTTGATCAAATATTACAGAATCATGCCGTCTTGGACAAACTAAACGAGATCACCGAGATTATATTCGCATTTTGATAAAGAATTATAATTTTACTAAGAAGTTAGATGTCATTAAGTTCTCGGAGAATCTAATAAACGACTTATTCGGCACAGGAGTTTGTCATTCTGTAAAATATCAACTAAATACTTCATGGTTCGCCATCAGGCTATCCCTTAACTGGGGCGGGGGTGGGGGATTTGGTTTAATGTCACATCCAAGGCTGTTTCACTCATATGGTGACAGTCGGTTTGGCTTGTGGAGAAAGCTGGAGTACCCGGAGAGAACCACCGTCCATCGGCAAGTAACTGACAAACTTTCCACACATGAACCAGCTGGGCTAACTGGAGACATACTGGAGTGTAATCATATAATTGGATGTAGTCTTAACGGGTCATTCACTTTGTATAACTATCTTTCTTCTCTATATTTCGATGTGCAATGCCACGTTTTCGGTCTGTGCTGTAATACATGAACTAGTCTCATGGCGTGATTCGGGATTACAAACAAGGTTTACGCCAACCGAGAACACAAATCACTTCACCGCTCGCTGTGATGTACATCACCAATTCGTAAATTAAGAACCACTTGACCTACAGAGGCAATTTGTATCTCATCGTATAGCTCTGGCAAATCAGTGTCTCCTGAAGTCATCTTGTGTTGCAGAAGGTCACCGAATGCCATTGGGCGTTGTGAATGTATTCCCATACGAAAAGCCTATTTTTACTGAACATTGTATCCTTTAACCTGTTTACTGTTATATCTGCTGTGCAAAGTGTCGTTAGGCCGAAAAACCGGTTGACAATATCAGTGCTATTCAAACGAATATGCGTTACATCATGGGCAGTATGATATATATGCCAGCATAGCACGTCATTCACCGTTATTATGATGTGATCTTACTTTTAGACCTATCATTTATCATCATAGATCATAACTTTATTTTGTTTAATAAATGAGGCCGGTACCTTGTCAGATATATCCATTATTTGAACTTACATGTTAACAAGAATGGAGCTAACCGTCTGGAGTCAATCTTAGTACATGTAGGATAGGACTATACATGAAAAACAGTATTTATTAGTTTCTGATAAGCAGCTTTACAAACAAACTGTTCCTGCTTCAGAAAGCATCGTACAATGGTGTATTCTGCTCATGCCGCCATTTCGTCGTGGCAAAATTCCCAGATTTACGTCGACGGGATGGAAACGCGGTTATCCGCTATCGGTATTTCACGAATTCCCCTTGTTTACTGTAGCACTATCCCAGAAAGATTGTACAGTTACATCACGTGCGTCTTACATAATAGAATATAAATTCAGTTTCCTTGCGAGCTTAGATTCCTGTTTCATTCGTTCGTGATCAAAATTAAGTTCATTTCTGTGTAATATCTTTTCGACAAATTATAGACCTACTGGTCGAATGAATTTGGCTTGCCCAAGAATTCAGATGGATCGGTGTTTGAGAAACAGTTAGCAATTGAATGTATTTTGCCCGATATCATGAATTCAAACGCTGTAGTCTACATTGACATTTATTAAAACAGAGAAAGTGGGAAAAGCTTGGTATAGTCCTTCAGATAGTCTTAACGGCACATCAGATTTAAACCTACGTATATATCTTATCTCCCTAGTATAATCCGTGGCGTGTCCTACTCCTCCTCCTCCTCCTCCTCCTCCACTTTACTCACTGCACAGCGACTCCTCCTCCTCCTCCTCCTCCTCCTCCTCCACTTTACTCACTGCACAGCGGGTCGCATAGGTGTGGCGCGGGATAGGCTGGGGCGAGAGACCTGGGGTTTTCGCTACCTGAGATTCCATGGGCCAGGCTTGCACCCTACAGTAGAATGGGTCGACTGCGCATGCGCGATGAGTAGTGCTCGATGAGTAGTATAGAAAGGGCACACGATCTCCCTACCCCTATAAACTAACCCATGGGGATGAATGAAGCCATGGGGGTGAATGAGCCATGGGGTGAAATCCGTGGCGTATGAGGGTCGGCTCATGTGGGTTTCACTTCTTAATCCGTGGCGTACGAGGGTCGGTTCAGATCCCCTGGGGTGGGGACATGCCCCTGAGGGCAGTAGGTGGGTTCATTGAAAGCTCGTATCTATAAAAATGAAGCGGGCCTTCTCTCTCGTCGACTTTACGACAAGAGAGACGATTACAATTTCGTCATCGTGAACTATTCATTCTGAAAAGTATTATTCCAGTGGGACCTGCATATGATGTATACATATCTCGCCTAGTGGCAATCGCTAGATCCTATGTAAAATGTGACGATTTTAATCAACGTCACAAAACATTATTACAGAAACTTATATAAGTGAGTGAGTGAATATGATTTAACGTTGCTTTCAACTATATTTCAGTCATATCACGACGTTGGGTCCTATTCCTTTTCACACCGGGAACCACACGGGGGGGGTCCTATTCATTTTCACAACCAGGAACTCCACGGGTGCCTCAGTAGTCGCATCTTTCGACACGCTCTCACTAGGAGCTGGGGCCTATTCTTACCATGACCTGAGGTGTGCAAAACGACATTCCAGGTCAATCCCCGGAAGCCCCACGGGCTACAAAATAGGGCTATAGCACAGAGGGCCTTCACCCGAATTTTTTTTCAGATTTGGCGAGGCATATCGCATGCTGATAGCAAAATACGAGCCTATCGTGAAAGATCTACGGCGTTACGTGTTGTAACTGGTGTTTAATTAACCCGGGGCTAGGGGTCGTATGAACTCTTAAGATCATCATGGTGTTCATATGAGCAGACACAATCAAAGCGCAACTGAGATACCTCATTCTCTAGATAACGAAATCATAGAAAATTCTCTAGAAAGCGTACCTGAGATACAACACATATCACGAATCGTTAGATTCTTGGTATGTGCTTTATAATAGGTTAACCAGAAGACTATACTGTGAAGTCATGTGACTCTGTCAGTATGTCGGCACCTCTTCCCACTTCCCTTATACATGTGTATGTGTTGTAATTTTTACCTGTATATGGCGAGATTTTGCTGGTGGACGTTTTGTCCCCGAGGCCCGCCCCCTGTACAGACTTTTGATCTTTGATATATGTTGGCATTTGTGGGAAGTTGATGCTGGGTCGACATCGGGCCTTACAGACTAGTCTTTTGTGTTAAATGCCGTCATTTTCATCTGACGACGATACAGCTCACCAATGTCCAGTATACGAGTTGTCACAGCGAAACAGCTCGCCAATTACCAATATACGAGTTGTCAGAGCATTTCCATCATAGCTCTCTACATTTGTATCTAATACCGCTTATGCCGGTGTGACGGAAACGGTGGCCCGATGCACCCAGTGTCCTGGGGACACTCGCGTCTAGACGTAAGTGTCTTGGGACACTAAGATCTGGATTTAATTGTCCGTCGGGCATTCAGGTCTGGATTTGAATGTCCTGGGACACTGGCTTCCAGGAGACGAAATTACAACACATATAAGGGAAGTGGGAAGAGGTGCCCACATACTGACTGCGTCACATGACTTCACAGAATAGTCCTCTGGTTAACCTATTCTAAAGCACATACCAAGAATCTAACGATTCGTGATATGTGTTGTATCTCAAGTACGCTTTTATTGTACCTGTTCATGTGGCAACTTGGATGATATGACCACACGGCCCCTAGCACCGGCATAAGCGGTATTAGATACAAATCTAGAGAGCTATGATGGAAAGCTCTGACAACTCGTATAACTCCTACCCTGGAGCCCAGTGTCCGCCTCGATTACTACTTCCATCCAGTTACACGTGAACATGTTTACCAGGGAGTAGTATAGAAAGGGGAGTTACGGCGTTATTGACCTACTTCCGACAGGTGGCGCCAACAGATCATTTCCGTCTGACCTTTGTGAAGTCACTTCCGGTTCCGGTCATGTGACATGAAATGACCTTTAACCCTGCGCATGATTTCCACTATTGTGCGCATTTCCACTATTGTGGACTTTCGATCACGTGACCGGAACCGGGAGTGACCTCACAAAGGTCAGCCGAAAGTGACCTGTTGACGTCACCGGTTGTAAGTAGGTCAATTACGCCCTAAGCCCCCCTCTCTCTGTCTCTCTCCCCTACTCAGGAGGTGAGTGAGGACGAAAATGAAATGAAAAAAACAGGATAATTTTAACAGAAAATCTTGAAATTTATGCTAAGAAATAGCCAGGTAAGACTGCATCACACCTAAGGGCTTTTCCTCGTGCTTTTGCGCCTCTTTGCTTGTCCGGTGGGAGCTTGTTCACTACAATGAAGAATACAACATATTGGCGAGCATATGTTACAACAAGTTAACACGAGAAATAACACGTTCTTCTGTTTCCACGAATGCAAGTCGCGATATGTAATTGTTCTATAAAGGTGTGGAAGCTGCCATTCAGTGGGGTAACTAGGCCACTACTTGTATTCTTTTAACGGCATATTCCGTGAGTCTTCCAAAGACGGGGTCAAATTTGCATGTTTTCTATATATCTTGGACTATTTTATGCAAACAATTCCTTGTTTAACCCTACCAGGCCTGGGGGAGGGACATTCGCCACCCCCCTCCCCTCCCCCACCAATCTTTCTGCGCAATCTCCGGAACGACAAAAACTCGAGAGCTGACACTCCGTGAATTTGTAGTTTATCATATTGGGGTCATTTGGAGTCTATTTACATAACCTCCCGAGCAGAGGATCACGGGTAAAATCACGGTTAATTTATCATGCATTTTTGTTTGGAAAAATTACATGAATAACATTTTCGCAAAATTTGATCAAAAATAGATTTACTCTGCTGTTTAAAACGGTGTAAAGTAGTTTTGTTTGGTTTTCGTTGGGAAAAAAATGATAAAGTCAATTATGACAACGTTACTAGAAATGACAAAAATGTAAAGAAAACATGTTTGTAGAAAATAGGCGAAAATGAAGAGCATCCCCATTGAATGTAGAAAATGTAATAAAAAATTTTTTTAAAAAAATAATCATGTCCCCTATGGGCTACCCTTATTCAATCTTGGATGGAATAGGCAAATATACCCGGTGTTTGTCACGAATACACCATTAGTTTGCGAGCGCATTAGGTTGAACTACCCGTAATATATACATATTCGCCATATATAAAGTCTGCAAAATATATTAATTGCAGGTCACAAGGACTCACTTTTCGCATTCCTATGTAAATGGGTTATACCAAAAAAGAATAGTATCTCGCCTAAACAATCAAAGATAAAACTCATAATAAATATATTCACTTTCAATGATCAAAACAACGGAATTTTGTTGGCATACTGCTACCAGAAAATTCCCTTGGGCAGCTTGACGTATGGAACGTTTCTCTTGCTGACTTTTCCCGGTTTCGTAGTTGTCGATATTGTTGGCCAAATATCGCAGACTATCGGCAGGATCTAAGGATGAAATGGGTCTGATTGTGGACAGGTGGTCAGCTTTTATACACACCTGATCAGGTACAGAGAAAAAAAATCCTTAAAAATTTAAGGAATATTCCCCGACTGTTACACCAGCGAAATATTCCTCAACATAACTAAGGAATATTCCTTACCATGTTAAGGAATTTCCTTAACATGCTACGGAATATTCCTTATTGAATTTTAAGGAATATTCCGCCGGTGTAATAGTCGGGGAATATTCCTTAAATTTTAAGATTTTTTTTTCCAGTGTACTCAATATAATCCATTAATTTCGCAGATGTGCCATATATGAATGTAGTAATCAGATGCATGTAGATGTCGTGGCATTTTTTATTTTGCATTTATGTTATGTTTGATTTATTTGATTATTTTTTAATGATACCAGATGCGCCCCTTTACGGTTAATGTGAAAACAAATTAAAACTTATATTTTATGGTATGCTCCTCTGCAAACAAACGACCCGATCCTAGTTCACGAACGGCGAGTCAGTCCGGAGAGATCGTTCAGGATATCCCGCATTCGGAAGATACGGACCGAATATGAAAAGACACTGAGCATTATATTTGCATATCGTAAAATATTCCAATTTCGCCCTGACTATGCGAGAAGTCGTAAGTAGTATCAGCGGACAAGCGTGGTCATTTTAGAGTAACATTAATTATAACAGTAATAGAGATCTCCGACATGACAATTTCCTCAATATTTACTGATGTCAGAAATGTGATATACATTTTCATTACATATCTCAATATCTCGTGTTTCTTTCTGATTTCGCAACAGTCACAAAATCATATGCGTGCGAAAATTAAGCCTGCGCGGAAAGAACGCTTCCTAGTACTTCTATACGGTGTTCTACGACATATTGAAGATGTACGGCGGCCCATATATGACCTGCTATTTTTCCAGTTTTGTATTATTTTTTTAGTTCTAGGTTTGCTTCTTTTGGTTTAGTTTTCACCCGGATGGAAACTTTCCAGACACCTGGGTGAAAAGGATTTCACCTGGGTGGAAATGTTTTCACCGGGGTAAGAAGATTTTCACCTGGGTGAAAACAGGTTTCCACCAGGGTGATAACGTTTGCGCCCAGGTGGAAACCTTTTCACCCCGGTGAAAACGTTTGCACCTGGGTGGAGAGAAAGGAGTGAAAGAATCCACCCCCCCACCCAAAATGAAAAAAAATATATATATATATACAAAACTAAAATTAATAGCATGTCGTATTTGGGCCACCGTCAATATGTATATTGACTTAAATACATAACATTATTTTTTTCTCAAAAAATATATATATATTTAACAAAGATGCGACGGTATAACTTTACAAGACGTACTAAAGCTATACATGAGAAATGCAGAAAATCAAACATTTTCATCTGACCCCGACTAGGATCGAACCCACTATCTTACCTTCTGCTGTTCTGTCCACAGTCTATGCCTTTACCCACTGCACCACCGATTTGCTGGCCGTACCTCTGTTCAGAATTTCTAGTCTTTACTATTCCCTTAGTTTCATATATAGGTCAACCGGACTCTGAGGTGTGCCGGACTCTGAGGACTTCCATAGCTGTGGAAGCGCCCATAGTCCGCCAGATGCCATGGTCCGGGCCCTATATATATGAGAAGGGACATTCCTGTCTAGATTTCAGTGACCCGGACTCCAACGATACCAGGACCCTGGTTTCTGCTGATAGGGGGACAATTGTTTCCGAGGGAGGACTTTCGTATCTGGATCTGGGTGCCCAAAGGGCACCCAGATCCAGATACCATGGTCCCCGGACCCTCATATCTGGCGGACCACGGTTGCTTCCACACCGGTGCTAGGGGCCGTGTGGTCATATCATCCAAGTTGCCACATGAACAGGTACAATAAAAGCGTACCTGAGATACAACACATATCACGAGTCGTTAGATTCTTGGTATGTGCTTTAGAATGGGTTAACCAGAAGACTATACTCTGAAGTCATGTGACTCTGTCAGTATGTCGGCACCTCTTCCCACTTCCCTTATATGTGTTGTAATTTTTACCGGTATATGGCGAGATTCTGCTGGTGGACGTTTCGTTCCCGAGGCCCGCCCCCTGTACAGACCGTTTGGTCTTTGATATATGTTGGCATTTGTGGGAAGTTGATGCTGGGTCGACATCAGGCCTTACAGACTAATCTTTTGTGTTAAATGCCGTCATTTTCATCTGACGACGATACAGCTCACCAATGTCCAGTATACGAGTTGTCACAGCGAAACAGCTCGCCAATTACCAATATACGAGTTGTCAGAGCATTTCCATCATAGCTCTCTACATTTGTATCTAATACCGCTTATGCAGGTGTTAGGGGCCGTGTGGTCATATCATCCAAGTTGCCACATGAACAGGTAGAATAAAAGCGTACCTGAGATACAACACATATCACGAATCGTTAGATTCTTGATATGTGCTTTAGAATAGGTTAACCGGAAGACTATACTGTGAAGTCATGTGACTCTGTCAGTATGTCGGCACCTCTTCCCACTTCCCTTATATGTGTTGTAATTTACAACGAAAATCATATGGATCAAGAATACTGATCACCGATACGGATTTGATAGTTTTGGAACATCAAGATGTCTTGCTTGCATCATTGAAAACTGTTGATAGCTTCTCTCTTGTAGGAAATTAGCGTATGTTCATGTATACTATGATTGTTGTTTTTGTTTTTTTGTTTTTTTGTTAATTTGGTGCTAATGCTGTTATACGAATTAGGTCTTTGGGTCAAGAACGTGGAAATTCTTTAATGTACGAGGACTGCGTATTGAATGACATACAAGACGCTTGTATTGCTTTGGTAGTCCCAGTGTTTACCACGGCATTGAAAGATCGCTCTTCGAGCCTGGGGAAAACCGGCCAGACCCGGTGACCGTCACAGATAAACCTGTCGCATCAATTTCGTTTACAGAGTAAAAGCTTATTACATTTTCTGGAATGTTTACTAAGTCTAATTAGATTGCGAATAACTTGGGTCGAGGTATGTATTATGGCAAGGCCTTGAATAAATAGAAGATATTGCACTGTTGCGTTTGAATAGCATAAATATTTGTTCGAATGAAAGGTGGAAGGATAACCCACGAGACGCGAAGCGTCGAGTGCGTTATCCTTCCACCTTTCACGAGATTTATGCTGTTCAAACTCGACAGAGCAATATTCTATTTATTATTTATAGAACAGTATTATTCTTATCAATTTTGTAATATTAGATACCGTGAGCTGTCTTTTGAAGTAATTTTCTAACACAAATTAAGTCACATTTTATTTTGTTTATGGCGCGGAGAAATACAAAGGCATTAGCCAATGGATTTGAAGAGCCTCTGAAGTCACGTGCAACTGTCAATCAAGCGGCTGAGTCGAAAGACCGCGACAGCGAGAAGAAAAGATGTTCTTGAATTTAGAAGAGTTTACAGACTTTCAGTTTACCCGACAGTGAAAGGAAGGCAAGTTCTCACGAAGGACAGTGACACGTGGGCCTGCTGATAGCTGTCTACATCCCGATTCAGTTGAATTGAAGTGAAACCGGAAGAACGGGCAACAAAAACACAACACTTCTGACTCTACTCGCGACTGTGTCGAACACACATGGTCGGATAAACACCACGACAAACCGCAACTTCAATCTCTCCGTCTGGGTAACTGTATGTGGAAATCGCTATGCAGCATATGAGATATCAACTTTAGAGCTATCCCCCTTGTTTGTAGATCTTTGGGTTCGAACGTAATTGAAGCGTTTTCCTACTGGACATGCTGGAAGCCAGCCCATCGCAGTTTGCGTGTTTCACGCTTTTCTGAATCATCTTTGCGAAGGTCTAAGGACCCAAGGTGGTTAGTAACTTTATTTCTACTCATATCAGTATTAATTGGGCATGTAACAACTGTTATTTTATGTCGAACTGTTATTTTATGTCGAACGAGCCTAAAAGTTCACTTACTGCGAAAGTGTAAAAATAGACCTGACATCACGGTATCAGGCCATATCGTCCAAGGCCAAATCGTCCAAGACCATTGAAAAAAAACTTCGCCCAAAGATTGAGACAGATCGACCAACGATTGAGGCCGATCACTCAAAGTATTTTATAGATCGTACCAGAGTAGAACGCATCGCTGCGTGGATATGTTAGCTAACAGTTAAATAATAGATATATTGAATTTTATATATGAAATGATCTGTATATATATTCATTCCATGAAGAAGGTTTGAAGAGTTATGAATTGTTAGCAAGCATTTCCAGAATGAAAGTAGTGAAAGAAGTAGTTCCGGCAAAGTCATTGCCAGGTCGGAGTTCACATGTACTCAGCAGTTAGATAACAAAAGTGTTATCTAACTGCAAAAATGTTATCTAACTGCAATGAAAATATCACTTTTAAGAGTGAAGAAAATATAAGGATTTTACTGTTTTATAAGTAATAAATATACCTCTTTTGTCTATGTCCCCTCAATCAACAGTGTTCAAATAATAGTTATCGCTGGAGACTGAGATGTTCAAGCTGTATGAACACCCATGTCGGTGGAAATTGTATACCGAGCTCGTGAAGTAAGGGAGTGCACAATTTGCAAGGACTATACAGCATGAATCTCGAAATTGAAAGCGGTAACTGACTTACACAATGGCTCTATCGGATCTCGTGAGGTATTGTTTCTAGTAAACACCTGGATTGCAACGGAATTTGAACGTGTAGACGTTGTTCGAACTGCGGGAGTACAGATACGTTAATTAGAAAAGGATTTGGTGTAAACCCATGGAGGATACATTTGAACCCATTGAAGCATTATCTGCTTTTTTAAAAATAATGACATGTTATTAAACTGATGAGTATAAGCATTTGTAAACGTTTTTAATTTAACATGTCGAAAAGTATCTTTAACGGTTAAGATGTTTCTAACATATCAAAATCAGGATAAAGCAAAAACGGATCATACCTGTTTTCGTATACCTCAAACATGTCGTCGTATCCATATGCATGAGAGAAAATTGTTGTCATTAATAACTGTACTGAATATTCGAATGCATGCGTTTCTTTTGAAGCAGGTATAGGCCTATGTGTGATGTGGTGTTCTTGAGAAGTTCAGACTGTTGTTAGCTATTTACTAGCCCGTTGTCCTCCCTCAGGAATACCTGAGCACTTGGAAAACCAGTTGCAAAGTGGTGATTCACGAAAACAACAGTTCGTATAAGACAACAGATCCAGTGTGTAATTCTAATGACATCTGACCTCTTCTATGTAACGCGACAACTCTTTGATTGCCGAAACATGACCATTCGACTAGAACATTCGGTGGGGATGTGGCTGGGCTCGAATTCGGTGTATCCGGTTGCATACAGAACTTCACAACTAGCTGCGCTGGCCAAGTAATTGGGAGTTAGCGTTCACATTCATGAAGTGTAACTTATGTGATGCAGATTTAATGATAATTGAACCCACGCCTTTAATTACACTTACCTACAGTTAGCACAGTTTCCTTATTTACCGTGTTCCTCCAGGTGGGTGGCCTAGCACATACTATAGAATGTGTGTCCTCTCATTTTGTCCTCGTTGTCCGGACGGGTGGCATAGCCCATCGGACGGGTGGCGTAGTACATACTATGGGATGTGTGTCTTCTCATATAGTCCTCGTATTTCTTCCTGATCAATTCTGAATGAATTGAAAACTCCCTTGATTCTGTCCCCGAAATATCTCGCCTGTTTGAGGTGTTTCTCCTGTCTTTTCAGCTCAAGCCGGTCTCTATGGCAACGGAAGTCCTATAGCTGATATGCGCTGCTCGGAGTTTTTGGCGCGATACTGTGCTTAAACGAAGTTGCAACATGGATGCCAATGTGAACTCCTGCCAGTGCGGGTCGAGTCACTATATCTTATATTATAGTACGAGACCGTTCCTAGTGGTCTAATAATTGAGGGATCGTCCGGGTTCGCAACATCTTTATAGCTGATCAAAATAATACCTCTGAAGAAATAACCACATACAAATGAGTGGATATCTCTGATACCTTTTCAGGTGAAAGGGGATCGGTTAGCTGATTTAAGAACAATAACTCCAAGCGGGTTCAGTCTCCATATAGAAGGTGCCAATTCTCCAGAATCTACTGCTGGGTATTAGAGCACAATGTATCATGGGCTTAAAGAGAGATTCGGGTTTATTCGGGTGCAATCTCCAAATTCCATTTTCAACGAGAGATGTCTGGACTGGCACAGACGGACAGGAAGTCCGATAATCTTCAAAATAGTTTGGTAACATACATGCCTTGTTACCGGAGAAACTAACCTCTATGAAACTGATATTGCGTTCTACAAGAGAGAGAGAGAGAGAGAAGGAAAGAGATAGAGAGAGAAAATTTCAGTAATATTTCAGCTATATAGCGAAGATAAAACGAAATTCTAAGTATTCCAACAAAAACATGTTAATACAACACATATAACCCAGCCATCCAGAAATTATCAACGCAACAAACCAAAACCATGTACATAGATTAAAATTCACACAACAAACCGGTTCTTTTCTCAACAAATGTTCCTGAGTTAAACGTGTATGGCCGATTCTACATCCCCTGATCATGGCTTGATCGAAACGTACAATTGGACATCGGCAACACCGATAACGCTTAACGCAACGGATGATAGGCAAATAGCATATACGAATTGGGAATAATTATATCTTTATATCTCTAAAATTATTACAGCAACATTCTTGAAGTTTCCAAAGCGGCATCCGCAAAAATGTCAATGGTCATAACCAAGATTAAGGTCTGATTGAAAATTTAGCTACGTCATACATGTGTCATGATGAACATTTGCGCATGGAGTAGGTTCATTAAACGTATTTTTTCTGATAAATTATGTTATGGTTTTCGGTAAATGGAAGCGGTGTTTTTAATTTTGTGCATGCTTATTACTTTCGTTTTTAATGTCAGTGCTAAATTGTGACATGAAACTTGAATTGTTATGTAGGTTAAGTGGCCCAATTTGCATTCTGATTACATCAGTCTTTCAAGATCTGACTACCAGAATTTGCCCTCCTAGCGAGACGAGTCTGGAAGGCAAAGGTCAACGGTCATATTCGATTACAGCATTAAGGGTTCATCAATGAATTAATTTATAATTGACTTCGTAGATTGTGGCCTTAGACTTACGCATTTGGCAAAAATCAAGGGAGCTTAACGAATCTTCATGTTACGTTGGAATTTGATTATAAAGCATAGCCGTACATAAGAGTTACATGTAGGAACCCTAAGTTACTTGCAGATAAGCTGTTTCGTTTTAGTTGGACACTGAATACAAGAAAAACGATACCGAAAGAGAGAATTCGAAACTGCTTGAGAGACCTAATTATTTTATTGACTAATTTTATTGGGAATATCTTCGAAGACTTTTGACGTCTCGTACGTTTGGTCAATATTCGTAATAATCGCAATATTTCACTTTGAAGGCTTATAACTCAAACGGCCAAGGTGAGTTGTCCACATAATAGCCTTAATAGCTAGATGAGTAGCTGACCGTATGCCCAATATCTAAGCTTAACAGCAAACCTTTGAGGACGTTTCATTGTGGACCCAAAAAACAAGATTTTAGTCAAAGTTTTAGTAGGAATTACTTCTGTAACGCAGTTAGCAAATCTTTCTGATACCCTATATCCAGTACTGGTGATATTAAGCAAAACAAACCACTCTGTCTCATGTATGCACACCGTCGTAATATGACTCACTCACTCATAACAAGGTGATTTGCAAATATATATGAGTTCCCTAATTATGAAAACCAAATATAATGCCATTGATGCCCTCTCTGAACGTTTTCGATTAAGGATAACATTTGCTTGCCAAAGCTTCAAACGAATCTGGCACGGAGACGAGAGCGGAACTTTTTTCAGTACCTTTGGAACGAAGAGAAGTTGGCATCTGAAACTTTGTGATTCCATAGCTTAGCGTACTGGTGTTATTCTGAATAGCGGCTATGTGGTTGGGGCTGATATGTTGCTTTTCATCTTTTTCTTCATGTTTGTGCTTCAGTCTACCAGAACGTGTCAAAACTTTTTGCTTCTAAATCAATTATTTATTCAAATGGACAAAATTGGCACCAGAATTCACTCACTGAACACACAGGCAACGATCTGCCAATACTTCACACATTGAGCAATGCTAGTGCCGTGGTAGATCGACTGACAGGGACAGTGGACGCATGAAGAGAAACCAATGTCCGTACCCCAAAGTTGGAAAATGTATTGATTAAGTTGAAACGGTCCGTCTCTGTTGATACGTCTACAAGCCGCAAGATATTTCTAAACAACTCGAGACACCCAACGAATTGCAATGTGCTGCGGGCGGACTATGACTGACACTATTCTTTGGAAATCAATGGTGTGTGACATCTATCATTAGAATAACTATGGTGGAGTAATATACTCCCCAAGCGTTGATGTTTAATGTCAGAAATAGTAATGTACAGCGAAGCTTGATATATCTGGGATTTGATCGATGTTTTGATCCGGATGTCATTCGGAAATTCACATCGGTCTTACTGAAATTAGTTACTGGAAGCCTTATTACATTACAGTGTTCGACAGTCACCTAAACCATTACCTGGTTTTTAATAGAATGGTATTTTCCTGCTTGGAGAAATTGATTTTCAATCAATTTGATTGAAGCTAGGTACACTGGAGTGTGAAGTGCTGCATATCGGAATCTAACTAACCCCAGAAGGGTTATTCAGCGCACAAATTCATTGTTACCCCCATTAAAACCTGTATTGAATTGTATGTTTAGAGCTTCATAGGAAGGGGTCCTAAGTTTGGAATGCACGTTCTTCATCTCCGTTCGTTATTTAGTTACTTTCGTACAATATATTGTGATGATGAATTATTAAATAATTATCTAGTGTGAAATAAAAGTTTTCGTTCAGTTTTATCAGCAGAAAACGTTGAAACGTCATTTCTCTGGTATCCTTACTTGGCCACCATTTTGGATTTACCCATGATTCTCTGCACGTGAGAATAGGCTCAAAATTACCCCAATATGATAAGCTACAACCTCACAGACTTGTATGCATTGGATTTATATGTTAACGTTATTATGTGGACGAGTTCTGTCGATGATGCACGAACCTATTTGGCGGATCCGGAGCTTGTATTTAAGATAAACGGAAATCTACCATCCTGTCGGTCAACTGACTACAGCAGTGAAGCTAGTGTGAAGCGAATGGAAAATAATATGCCAGGTTGATAAACATGCACATCAAATGATCGTGTATCCAAAGTTTATGGCAGGACAAAGTGCGTTGATTGGGGAACGCCTTTTCAATTGCATGTGCCGAGTTATTTTTATAACGGAAAACCGGTCAGTGATAGAGATTCGTCGATAGCAACGCCATGGTCTCCTATTGGCATGATTGAAAGCTGCTGGCCGCTTCCCTTTTGCAGGGAATTAGTAATCCATCTTATGTCTAATAGGAGCCTGGCTCGGATCCGGTCTTATGAACACAGTATTACGATTATAAGGACGTGGGAATAGTTTATGGAAGAAGACTGTCTACTAAAATTATTGGCAACTGAATATCGGGTCTGACGATGGTATAGATTTCAGGCGCAGGACAATAAATTGCTTGTTTGAAACTAGAGTTAATTGCCTCGAAATAGGCCTATAAAGCCGTCAATAATCCCTTCCTGTTTGAATATGAAACTCATTTCTTGTGTAGAAAATTTGTGTCTTTTAAGTTTTATTTATTTCGTGGTCTTGTCCAGGTTGTAAATGTAGATTAAGGCGGAAGTTAAACTGAAGCAGTATTAACGTCCTGTAGCTTGGTTGGTGCATTTAATTGTAAGAGAACTTAGGAAGCGTCTCCAAATATCGTTCGGTTTTTCGTCGAGGAATCTGATCTTTTCTCGATATCGGGAATTCCAAAGGTGAGAGAAAATCGAGAATTTTTTTCGCAAGAACCGAATGAATCGTGAAATCAGTTTTCTTTCGCTTTATTGATTGGTTTTTATTCGAGAGATTTTTCTCGAAAGAAAAACGATATCGCGAATTAGTCGAGAATCCCTCGAGAATTTGAAGAATCCGATTGAAGTAGTGCAGCTTTGTCTTTGCCTAGCCTGGTACCCTGCCTAGGGTGTTACATTGCTGACATATACCCATAGACTAGGGAACCAGGTTACTGGTGCTATGCACAACTAAATATCCCACGCATGTGCTCGGCCCCACTGATAGACCCATAATACATAAATTCACAGACGTATATTCCCAATTTATATATCCAAAATATAATCCCGACGATATTCCCTGTTCGATTTTAATTAGTCAAGACCGGATACGGATCGTTTGGGCGGTCAGATATTTAACCGGACTGATAATCGCCTGAATACATATACCTAACATTTATTAAGTAGAATAAAATAAAGCTGATGAAAATGTGATAATTTAATGCAGCCTCTTTTAAAATAGCAGTAACATGGTATGCAAGCATTACAATGCTAAAGCGGCAGATACAGCTAAATTTTACCTGGTATATACTTTATGTAGCACCCTCACACATAGCGGAGTAACAGCTGTTAATCTGTGAATGACGTATTGTATTCATTCGCCTCTCGATGGTTTCGCGATATTTTCTCGAAACTTTCTCGATCAAAAATTCTCGACATTCTCTCGATCAACATAAAACCATTGATTGTCGATGGGTCAAAAAAGACGAATATAAAACGATATCAAGAAAATTGATCGATAATTTTGAAAACGATTTCGTTTTTTTCATATTTTTCTCTCGACAAAATTCTCGATTGAAGGAAAAACGATCAATGGAGACGCTTTCCTAGTTGGTTTATAAAATGCAAGACAACCCAGGTTTCTGCTCCTCTAGTTTGTGATCAGGAGAGTCTCTCGCAATATTACGGAAATCTTCGACACAGTTTGCAGTGGATTTAGTTACCCACATGTTCAGATCATAGAGACATTGAAATCGTACAGAGAAAACTATTCATTTTTGACCAGAAAACCAGTCAGTAAATTTAACCCTATCTGACCAGGGTGATTTGGGACATGTTCATACCTTGGGTTGGCATTTAGAGCTATACCCTTGGATCAAGCCCTAACAGAAAATGTAAAATAGATTCCAAGATAGCCTCTTTGGCATTTGTAGATTTTTTGGTCAAATTTTTCGCGCATGTTTTTTTCGCATAAACTACATGATAAATTAATAAATAAATATGATGTCAAATAAAATAGTATTTGCCCTCTGTTCCTCGCATGAAAGCAGGAATTTGGAAGAAAATTACGAAAATTTCACTTTTCTGGTACCCTCACATGTACACAATTTTTGGATTCACCCATGCTCCTTTGTTCGGTGGATTAAGCAAATAGGCTTAAAATGACCCCCAATATGATAACCTACAAAGTCACGGAGTGTCCGCTCTCAAGTTTTTGTCGTTCAGGAGATAGGGTGGAAAGCTGGTAGGGGAGGGGCATAGTGGCCGCCCCCAGGCTTGGTAGGGTTAATAGAAATGTCTTGATATCTCAGCAACATTGAAAACAGAGCAAACAAACCTATAATTGCACGGAGATTATATTCGGATAGTGTGAGGTATAGGCTGGCATGTCGGATTTGTTTTGGGGCGATGTTTGATTTCGAACTTCTTCTTTTCACGGTTTTCAAAGATTTAGATAAATGTGAGGATTATGTATGGTGATTGTGGGGATTATGCAGGCTAAACAGTCGAGAATTTTGTCGAAAAGTCTATACATGTTGAATTTAATTCATCAATTTGAACATTAGTATTGATACATGTAGTTGATTCACTCTAGATTTTGAAATTATGGATTCCAAAAGATAGGAATATTAATATAATAACTGCCTTGCCGTTGCAGTACGAATATCTCCTTTTCGGTCATATGACTTCTTATCAAAGTTGGAAGTTGAAGATAGAGAAAACCTATATCGAACAATCTGTATGGTGTATAACATTTATAAAATAATTGTAGTTTATGAGTCTTCTTCATATTGATTTTGCCTCATATGTACGAAGTGACAATTTGGGTGGACAACTCTTGCCTGATGTTACTATTTCTTCTTCATATTGATTTTGCCTCATATGTACGAAGTGACAATTTGGGTGGACAACTCTTGCCTGATGGTACTATTTCTTCTTCATATTGATTTTGCTTCATATATACGAAGTGACAATTTGGGTGGACAAATCTTGCCTGATGTTACTATTTCCCAAAGTGGTTGAGGTTGTTGACTATGCTGTATCTGAAGACCAAGCATGATGTAAAAAGATTAACAAAAAGAACAAATCTTCGAGTGTTGATTTTATTTTATTATGATCCATATATGTCGCAAATAATAGAAATCCGTGTCTGCCATTTATAAGCAATTAAATAAATAACCAGATTCGGGATACGAAGAAGGGGGAGGGAAAGAAGAGTTTGCATTACATAGGACTCCGTCAGCTATAGCAGATGCAGTTCTGCGTACTTGTCCCTTCAAAGTCAGTTTTTAAACATTGATACACCACACTCATTCGTATGGATGAAAACGATGTACCATACATTGTGGAATGGAATAAATACATATATGATAGGAAGATAGATGTGATACTGCCATACACAGCCGAATAAACTGGACGGAAACTGATCAGATTTGCAAGCGGCAGGTATTAGCGATGGCTCGAACTGGGACAAAATGGAAAAATATTCGCAAATTTCGAGTTAGGAAGACCATATCGGTAAGGCCTGTTGGCATATTGTGTCACCAATAAGCATATTAATGTCCTATTTCGAATCAAAGTCAATCCATAAACATGACAAAAGTCATTATATGTCTAATTTACTAAGCAGTTGTTCCGTTTCACAACTGAAAACAGATAGCAGAAATGGGGATGATATGGATAGATTCGCATTTGCCTGATCAACAATTCTACATCCAGATGAAAATAACTTTGAAACTGTATGTGGAATTGACACTGGATTAAAATATCGGATACGAAAGCTTTGTGAACGTAACCATGTGTCGTTCATTGAATTGTCGTAACGAGCCACCCATATAGGCCAGATAATAGTCGATACTGAACAGCGCTTTCTTACTTGGTGTTCTGGCAACAGTAAATTGCCATCAATGTGGATGTATCTCTTTCTTTCGCAGAGAACCTCTGATATGGATGAATATACAATTTGTTTACTTTTCTCTGGTCCAGCATGATGTATATCAGCTTTTTCCTTTTCCTCAAGCCAACTGGATAGCGATTTAAAATTTATTAGATGTCGCGTGAGGTAATTCAAGGATACGTTTATCGATGACAAACGGGCTGCAAATAACATGCCAGTTTATTTATTGCTAATGTATGTAGTCTGGCACAGCAAGCTTTCATGACAGTTGTCAATGAACTTTATTTTTTCGCGTAACAAATATAGCACCCCGACCCCAGTAAGCCCGAAAGGAATTTTGACGGCTATTAAACAGTCTTGGGAACACTTTGGCCTCCTCAATAATTGCGACTGAAGTGCCTTAAAATGGATTTTAAAAATAGTGAGAGAGGCGTCTGAAGTCTCAAACTGTTCCGGTGGAGTACCCCCAACATCCCTCTTCTTTCCTTCAAGTGTCCAAGTTTATCGTAACTAGTTTTAAATTACAATTCCATGCAAGGTGCCAACTTCTGATTGTGTGTTCTATCTGATTTAGTGTTAACTTCAGCGCAGTCTTCATAAATTATCAGTTTCATGTGAGATCCGTCTCTCTTTTTCGATAAAAACGTTAATAGCGCCGGAAATTGCCGCGTGCGGCACCCACAATTTCAAACAATTGAACTTGCCATTGATGCAACAGCCCATCTTTGAAGCGGGCATTTCTTGCAGCTCTAGGCATTAGAAGTTGACTCTAATTCAAACTGACGAAAAGATGGGTTCATCTGAATATCAATACTTGAGGAAGATTTTCCCCCTTCTTTGAAAGAGTTAGAAAGGCGGAAATTGTGAAAAACTTTCACCCTAAAATCTTCTCTGAAAATTCGCCAAAGTGCGTAAAATGAAGGGTAAATTTTCAAAATTGTCTGGGAGAGGACCCCCGGACACCCCGCTTTGGGTCACCCCCCAATGTAGAACTGCTTCCGACGCGCCTGTTTCATACTCGTATTTCTGGTTCATCGGGAGCCAACCTTAATGTTTGATTGCACACGCTTCTCTTCTCCATGTTGTATGTCCAATTAGCGAAAGAGTCATCATAAACCTCAGTGACCTTCTATTCCATTATTTCTTTACTTTCCGTGTGTCTGATCCGTCGCATATGTCTTGCAAGTGAACGTTGAACAGCCATAATATCAGCTTAATAGAGATTGAAGTCTACTGGGAATGGACAACAAGTACCGGTGTGAACATGACTCTGCTTAGGAGCCATGAAATTGTCTGTTCAGACACGGAGAATAGTTTACTGTCTGGTACTCAATTATCCTCATCGCCAATGTGATGTTAACGATACACGCAAACTGATTGTTAAAAGGCGCTTTGCATCAAAACTTTTTAACCAACAATTGAGGTCAAATATATTTTGTTTTGAAAAAGCAATGTTTAAGAAATAAAGACCGAGGAAGAGGTTTCAAATTTCCGAGATAAACACCAGTTGGCACGAGTCCAGCAGTTTAGACCCGAGGCCGAGGGTCTAAACTGCTGGACGAGTGCCAACTGGTGTTTATCTCGGAAATTTGAAACCGATTACCGAGGTCTTTATTTCGATTCGGACATGCACAATCGAATATTTATTACGAAATTCTAATTTAAATTGCTAACATATGTTGGTGTATGCCTTCCACATTGATCAAAACAATTTTTGAATGGGGCGTCACATCCCAGCTGGTCAATGCGAACATTGTTACAAACTGCGGGAAAGTATACAGTTCGCGCGCGCTCATTATAGTTATCCCCGCCAGCCGACAGCGTCACAGCGCTGCAGGTGTTCCCCGGTGTTTATCGGGAATTCAACACCACTTTCGGTACAATGTTATAACATTGAGATGAACTGGAGGTATGTTCAAATAATAGTTCTGTCCTGAAAAGGGTTTCAGTTTATTAAATGTTCGGTTTTCGAGACTGCAGGTTATGAAAATAAGAAATCTTTATCACGCAACTAAGACCAAAATGCAAGCAGTCATCGAACAAAAATGCAAACTCGTTGAAGAAATATCAGTTCTAAATGATACCATTTGCAAACTGCATATAGGGATTTCATTTGTTATGTATTCTTTTTCACCGTAAATGAGGTATCGAGGAACGACCCCACATCGTGAAAAGCAGAATATGCCTGTTTGTTTATGACCGTTTTTACCGTTGGACTATGATAGTGCATGTAAGTTATCACATTATCTGTCTTTGTCACTATACACCTGATTAGCACATTGCACCTATTTAAATGGAACTCTAGTATGCGGTTCATGTATGGTTGGGATTCTAGTTTGGCTATTCTATCGTGACATAGATAACCGGTGCTTCCGAATTTTTCTATTCAAATTTCATTGTTCATCGAGTAGGACCTGCCTACCAGGGTTCACATCAATAAAACTGTTGCATTAATTTTCTTTGGATTATTGCCAATGCCCGAATGCTACAAACGAAAAGACAGTTTTTGTTCTAATTATAACAGTAGAATCTTCAAGTTAGTAATTGCTTTGTTATTAATAATGACAGATGCATTACTCCGGAACATGTAGTGCAGAATAATTACTCCAATTAGTTTCAGTTTTGATATATTGTGTTAAGAGATATAAATTGAGTTTGAAGTTAGAGTCCAAATCAAATGATCTATTCACTTCACTATTCTCTGTCCGATCAAACTTGTCATTCTTATTCTGTTTTTATCACAACACAGACGTATTTTAAGAAAGCTGGCCGTCTATGATTAACAGGGGAATTGTCAAGTTTCAGAGCATAATGGTGTATCTTTGGCAACCAGACTGGTAAAATCATACATTATGCTGTGCAAGAAAAAGTTAGGTTTCCATTTTGATAACTCATATAAAGCACACTCTGGCAAGCACGTTCTAGTTGAGCTGTGAATAAATGGAGATGAGGGTTAGGAGTTATCTGAGTTTCCCATAGACTATAATGCTTACAATACGTTCTGGATAATGGCCAATAATCCAATATCGAAAATATTCCATCAGATATAAGGCAATCTTTGGTCGGCAGAAATGATGCAATGATATATGATACATCAGAATTTTGAACGAGAGATCCTGAAGGATCTTGGCGCCCACCATTGTCTGATAATTGTAAGCTAATAACAAGAGGATCTTTTTGTCCATTGTTACTAAGAACGAACGATTGATTCGTAATTTTGTTTACAGAATTTCGAATCTGCGCGAAAAAGACAGAAAAAGGGACACTGGAAAACATCAAAATATAATCTTTCTAAGTTTCAGGAGTTTCAAGATTTCTAGAAACTGTTCTTATGTCGGTTGTTATAATACAAGAGAAATGAGCAAAGTTAGTCTGAAAGTGAATGTATATGTACGAAGGATCCTTCGTCTTCGTTTTGTAGTATTTTCATTTTATTCATTTTTTTTGCACGTGTCATCATTGGGTACTGGAAGCAAAGACAAATCTCTTTGACATTTTGGCATGAGCTACGAAACATACTTAAGATTTTATAATTCTGTTCTGTTTACTGGGCTAGTTTGAGATATCTCTTCTAAGATACCATGCTCGAAAATAGTAAGATGGTACAATACTTAATACTGAAGGGATCCGGTAAGCGCAGTAAAGTTGAAACTTCGAAAGTATCTGAATCCTGATTATCTCCCTTGGATCGAAACATGCAGTAGTCTACAGTTGTCGAGTTGTGACGCTGTGTCACAAGAGTGACGTCCCTTCGTGTAGCCGACCCGCCGGCAGACGAAAGGGTGTGACAGTTCACTTGCAACTGCATGGACTAAAGAAAACTGATTTAAAATTTGAAGAAATACATTTTAATTCCGAATTATTTGAACTCCTTAATATGGAAGATGAAGGTATGGATATTCTCTATAGTCAATATATAGAATATGCCCAATCGTTTGATCCCACGACCCTTGTGATGCAATGTCACAACTCGGGAATACCGTATTAATTTGAAGCGTAACTTGGATTTTCGAATCGGATCAAAAAGGTATCTTGCACACTACGCCCCATGTGGAACCTGTGTACCACATTTCAGAAACATTCATGAAATATTTCCTGAGAATTCACGATAACTACGTTTCAAGGGGAAATTCAAGATGGTCACCTGGCGGCCATATTGGATTTTTGAATCGGACCAAAAAAGCTATCTTGCACAACTGGGCAAAACGGGGAATCCGTGTACCAAATTTGAGGAAGATTCATGCAGTACTTCTTGAGAAATCACGATAACAAAGTTTCATTGGGAAATCCAAGGTGGGCGCATGGTAGCCATATTGGATTTTTGAATCGAACCGAAAAAAAGTATTTTGCACAACTGGACCCCAAGGGGAACCTAGGTACCAAATTTGAAAAAGATCCCTGCAGTACTTCCTGAGAAATCACGATAACAAAGTTGCATGGGAAAATCTAATATGGTCACCTGTTGGCCATACTGGATTTTCGAATCGGACCAGAAAAGGTATCATGCACAACTAGACGACAAGGGGAACCTGTGCACCAAATTTGACAAACATCCATGAATAGTTCCTGAGAAATCGCAATAACAAAGTTTCATGGGGAAATCCAAGAGGGGCGCCTGGTGGCCATATTGGATTTTCGATTCGGACCGAAAAAGGTATCTTGCACAAGCAGACCCAAAGGGGAACCTGTGTACCAAATTTGAGAAAGATCCATGCAGTACTTCCTGAGAAATGACGATAAAGTTTCATGGAGAAATCCAAGATGGCTGCCTGGTGGCCATATTGGATTTTCGAATCGGACCAGAAAAGGTATCTTGCACAACTAGACCCGAACGGGAACCTGTGTATCAAATTTGAGAAAGATCCATGCAGTAGTTCCTGAGAAATCGTGATAACAAGGTTTCATGGGGAAATCCAAGATGGCTGCCTGGTGGTCATATTGGATTTTCGAATCGGACCAGAAAAGATATATTGCACAACTAGACCCCAAGGGGAACCTGTGTACCAAATTTGAGAAAGATCCATACAGTAGTTCCTGAGAAATCGCGATAACAAGAATTGTTTACGGACGGACTGACGGACTGACGGACGGACCACGGACCACGGACGAAAAGTGATTTGAAAATAAGTGCATGCCGATTTTTAGCCAGCCTATACCTCCATTTTCTCGGCACAGAGCTAGCCGAATGTCTGAATTATACAGAATATCTTTAAAGGCATGCAAACTGTTTTTAGAAGTATTTCTTATTGGTGTAAACAATGTTCTTTTGGGCTGTGGTAGTGTTGGTTCTCTGCCTCCAGCGTCAGTCAATGGAATTATACATAGTTTACAATCATATTATATAATTATACAAATTATACAATCTCCGCTGTACCAGCGGGTAGAGGCCGTATGAATCCATGTATTTCAGGATCCTCAAAGTGTTCATATGAACATCCCCAATCAAAGCGTGATTGAGATACATCATACTGTAGATAACGACTTTACAACGAAATCATATGGGTTGAGAATACTGCTCAGCGATACGGATGCATCATGATATTTCGCTGACATCATTTAAAACTTTTGACAGCTTCTCTCTTCCAGGAAACTAGCCTAGATTTATGTTTACTATGATTTAGTTTTCTAATTTGGTGCTAATGCAGGTATATGAATTAGGTCTTTGGAATATGGACGCGGAAATTCCTCAATGGACGACGGCTGAATATTGAATGACGGACTAGACGCTTGTATTGCTTCTTTACCTTGTACATTTTCCTATGGAGCTTTGCCCTAGTCGCTTTAGAGTGATTTCTGGAGCAGTCATTGAGTTCAAAAGATTTCTTTGTGTGTATTCGGCTTTCTAAAATACTATTAACCTAAACGGACTAAATTTCTCAGATATTTATACAAGCTTTGCTGAAGTTTTTTCTATGACAATTTACTCAAAATTTTATGGATATATTTCTTGTTCAACAGCCGCTAACTTGCACTGAACTACCAACAATGATACTGTGTTTTCTCCCGACCTACACTGTTTACACCAGTGATAGAATGTAGGACACGGATGGATTCTATCGGATACCGATGCGGAATCAAGAAATGCCACATGCTTCGCACGTAACGTTATTCCCGACCACCAGTACTTGCTTCCTAATGTAATACAGCGACAAACTGGCCACTAAATCCTGATCCACTAAAATTTGTTTGCATTTGCGATCAAACGTTTTCATTTAGCTGTTTTCGTGAATGCCTATAGTATCAGCAAATACTAATTTTGTAATTAATTGTCATCAAAAATTCGGTCTTAATGAGCTTATTAATGGTAATACCTGTATTATCATCAACTTTCTATTAGAAAACAGTTTGATCCAGAAAGTTTAATATTTTTATAACTGGTGTAGGTAGCGCGGGATTTTGATGTCCGACAATTAGCCACTTTTGAAGGCAGGAAACGAACACATCAAATGAGTGGCACGTTTCTAAGTCACGTGGTTTTTCATTGGCACCTAGCCAGTCTAGTAACTACAGATGCAGCTGATTGGCTTAAATTGGCGACCGTATTGGATTAAACGCAAAACCTACGGAGATCTCCTCTGGAAGTGCCGAGCCGATCAGCGCGAAACTTGACATACATGATCTTTGGATAGGGCTCTCTCAAAATCATCAAGGAAAAGTTATTGAGATAAACAAGATGGCTTTTGATCAATCAAAATGGTCGATATTTTCAAGTTATGGATTTGGCAAAGGAAAGTATTCTCGGGTCTGAATGTTAGGGATCGACGAATACTTTCCTGTAGAGTCATATGGTTGCTTTTTAGTCGCCAGACGTCGTCAATTTTTTCCATCTCTTGCATATTTTCATAGTAAGAAAAAATATGCTATAGGACATGGTGATCACGAATAGTCAAAATCCTTACTCCTATGTCACGTGGTTTGGCTGACATCCTGAATTTTGGCACATTTATAAGGAGCTGTAACGCTTGAACAATAAGACATACAGACTTCAGTTGCATTTGGAAATATGCCATTCATTTTCCATAGCTCCGACAGTTTCGCGGCTATAGAGGATGAATTTGTCTTATTTCAAACGATATACGGTCATATTTAGGGTCAAAGTTAGGGTTACACGTGTTTATGTTGAAGTAAAGCACGAATTTGGAGATTTCTGAACGCACACATGACAACGGTGAAAGGCTCTGGTGTTTTAAACTTTTTGAACTGTGAATGGTATCTATTCAATTACAAGCGTCTAGTCCGTCATTCATAATCCAGCCGTCGTTCATTAGAGAATACCCGCGTCCATAATCCAAAGACCTATTCCATTTTCCACATAACAGTATTAGCACCAAATTCAAAAAGACAATCATAGTATACATAAACATAGGCTTGTTTCCTGCAAGAGAGAAGCGGTCAACAGTTTTCAATGATGCCGGCAAGGCTCCGCTTCAAACGTTTTAGTGCTATGCTTTCAAATAGCGTATTTCTTATTTTCTGAAATGCAGCAAAAAACCAATGTGGATTGAATCTTCTAGCAGATATTACAGTTTTGTTTACGTTTTCCAGCTGAAGTGGCTAATGATTGAAAGGATTAAGAGCCATGACACATCACATAAAATAATGAGAAATTAAGTCAGTGACGATACATGGATTGTATAAGGCCAGTAAATGTGTTAGTTGATGTTTATCATCAGTTTTCTTCTGGTTTATCCACCGGCAGATTGTGAAAATCTACGTGTCTAGTCACCAAGCAGAGTCTGTTCATTTAGACGCTACGTAAGCGATACTCACATTTTACGATGAAACTATAAGCGCCGAGGTGTAAAAAGCTTATCTGAAGGCCGACCAGAAGATAGTCCTGTCTGCTTTGGAACAGTACGTTATTGATTGGTCTAAGCGAGAAAAAGTTGAACCTACAGTACTCGCTGATTGGCTGGACCTCACCAAGAGAATGGTCGTTGAAACAATCCGCCATATTGACAGTACCCTCCCCAAGCAAAACAAGTACTGAAGGGTCCCAATTCGCAAGAAGTTCTAGCAAATCTCCAGAGTAAATTCGTCATAGTCCCAGCAGACAAAGCTCAAAATAATATAATATTCATATGTAAATATTACTATTACCAGGTGCTAGTTGAAGAATTGAGTGTAAACATATCGTCATCAAATACGTCTACTTACTCTCAAACTGCATTTAGTCTGGAAGATTTATTTAACAATCACAAAACGTTTCTCAGGGAAAGAGGTATTTTTCTTCCAACCAAACATAACGATATACCAAAAGTATACTGGACTCCCAAAATGCATAAATCACCATGCAACGCTAGATTCATAGCTGGTTCTAGAAGCTGCACCACCAAGCTTCTATGAACCCTGTTGACGAGGGCCCTTCAGGAGGTAAAAGCATTTTGGGAAAGGTATTGCGCCACTATTTCTAAGTTTTTATTTATTTGAATGTATGTGGATATTGAAAAACTCAAAATGTCTTACGGAAGAACTTGATGCTAAAGGTCACATACCGTATAGACATGTATCCACATGGGATTTCTCGACTCTCTATACTACAATCCCTCATCAGGACCTTATTGACCGTCTAAGTTCATTAATAGTATCTGTGTTCAAGAAAACTGACCGTAGATATATTAATGTCGGAAGCCATAGAGCATTCTTTAGCTCTACTACATCAAGAGATATCATTCATGGGATGTTTCTTTGTATAAAGAGTTGCTTGAATTTCTCATTAAAAATATCTATGTGAAATTTGGCAACACAATATATCAACAGCATATAGGTATTCCAATGGGTACTAATTGTGCACCCCTATTGGCTGACCTATATCTGCTCTCTTATGAATATGACTATATGCAGGCGCTTTCAAAAACTGATCCATTCAAAGTCCGTTCCTTCTCATTCACCAAACGCTATATAGACGATCTTCTCGCTGTGGATAATCGCTATATAAATGACAAAGTGAAGTATATATATCCACCTTCACTGGATTTGAAGGAAACTACAGATAACCCTACAGGCACATCATATTTAGACCTATATCTCTATAAAAATGAAGCGGGCCTTCTCTCTCGTCGACTGTATGACAAAAGAGATGATTACAATTTCGACATCGTAAATTATCCCTTTCTGGACAGTAATATTCCAGTGGGACCTGCATATGGCGTATACATATCACGCCTAGTAGCATTTGCTAGATCCTGTGTTAAATGTGACGATTTTAATCAACGTCACAAAACATTGTTGCAGGAACTTATAAAACAGGGCTACACCATCAAGCGCCTCCACTCAGAGATTTTCAAATCGCATGCTGATAGCAAAATATGAGCGTAGCGTGCAAGATCTATGGCGTTACGTTTCGTAACTTGTGTCTAATTCCGCTTAACCCGGGGCTAGGGGCCGTATGAACCCATGTACTTCAAGATCCTCATGGTACTCATATGAACAGTCACAATCAAAGCGTGACTGAGATACATCATTCTTTAGATGACGACTTTACAACGAATATTATGGATTAAGAATACTGATCAGCGATACGGATTTGATATTTTTGGAACATGATGATGTCTTGTTGGCATTATTGAAAACTGTTGACCGCTTCTCTCTTGCAGGAAACAAGCCTATGTTTCTGTATACTATGATTGTCTTTTTGAATTTGGTGCTAATACTGTTATATGGAATATGTCTTTGGATTATGGATGCTGATATTCTCTAATGGACGACGGCTGAATTATGAATGACGGACTAGACGCTTGTAATTCAAATCTGTCGTGGTTGGTTCATGGATAAACAGTGCTTTATATTAAACTTCAACCAACTCTTTGTTTAATAACTACGATACAGCCACAAATGTTCTTAGCAAAATGATTGGCATATGTGATCATCAATTGTGTTGATAGTGTAAAACAGATCCAAGTATACGTC
Source organism: Hanleya hanleyi (assembly GCA_036873755.1). Taxonomy (NCBI): domain Eukaryota; kingdom Metazoa; phylum Mollusca; class Polyplacophora; order Lepidopleurida; family Hanleyidae; genus Hanleya; species Hanleya hanleyi. The sequence continues at coordinate 3,561 of JAVTVY010036671.1, read as the reverse complement.
ATTGAGTCTTGAATAACAGAAAATGCATGTACACGCGTGACGTTTATAAATCCTATTGAAGTGAAAACTAACATTGAACCTACATGAAAGGATTTGCCTTGAATAAAATTAGCCAGATTTTTCTTCCATCGTCAGCCACTATTTGTTACCAATTGCAGATTCATTTAGTGAATCTCTTAGTTGATGTATTCTATTTGTTCCCTGGTCTGCAAGGGCCATATGGTAAAGAGATTTAGCTTTTCAGCTATTGTCTAAATTTCAGACGAACTAGTACTCAACTAAATATAATTAGGATGAGCGTGTATCTTTGAAGGTTTAGGATCGTGAATTGTTTAAACGCGTGGAAAGGGACAGTTAACAGTCTGTCCGGTACTTTTCATCGCCGAAAAACATATACTACTCACAGACACGCAAACGTACATCATACCTGAAAGTTGTAGCTGATCGTATAAATTACTAGAGAGAGAGGTACATTTTTATCCTTTGAAATAACTCTTTACAGAAAACGATAAAATCGCCGTTATAATTCAAGAAAAAAAAGAATTTCAAAATATATATAAGCAAGGTCTTCGAAGACATTGAATTGGGATAATAATGAGAGAGAGAGAGAGAGAGAAAATAAGGTTTAAGGTCGCGTTCAATCGCATTTTAATCGCTAACCCCACCGGACGAAGAAAGTAAACAATGCATCCTGTTGGACGCTATGCATCGCTTTCTTCCTCGGACATTCTGTATCTAGATTGTTACATCATAAGCCTTTTGATAACTGTCTGGTGTGTCTGACCTTATCTGCGAATCATCTCATCCCAAATTGTAGTTTTGTGCGTTGCGCCTCAAATATCACAAGCAGAGTATGCTCACGGATACCACCTGTTTGTGGACAACAACCACCCAACAATTATTCCACATATCTTCATAATGTTCGTGGTGCGTTGCCGTTACATATCGTACACCATTCATTCATTAAAGTGCCAGGTATTTCAATGCACATTTTCAAAATGTATAATTGAGAGCGAGAGAGAGAGAGAGAGAATAAGGTTTAAGGTCGCGTTCAGCAATATTTCAGCTATGTAGCGACGATCAAACAAAAGTGTAAGTATTCGAGTTAATAACTTAGTAATCCAACACATTGAAAAATACACACATCTATTTTTGTTCTTTTTCTCCTCGATGTATTAGAGACATATCGTTTGCTTTATATCTAAGATACTATTAAAATGTATCGTTTTATACAAGACATGTTCTCCCAAAGCTATACATGTCATCACAAAACAGAAGAGTTTGCTTCGGTCTTATAGATAATGTTCTCATGACTGACAATTATGACTGAGACTCAGATGCGGAATTTAGTAGGCAGCTTTAGCCACACAAAATAATAATCGCCTACAATCGACACAAAAAAATTTCACACTAAATTCGGGAAATCATGCGATGAAATCTGGTCAACAGATTTAATTAATATCAGAATGAACCAGTGGAAACGAATATGTGCGTTTGTATTGCTTACGGAAAAGGTATTACGAGTACTTACTAAACGTTGTAAATAGTAGGAGCTGAGATTTTTTATTTAGTGAATATAGCTTTGGAGGACATCCGGGTTAGTTAATTTATTTCGCATGTACATTATCACGTAAATGAGCAAACTGCACCTAATCAAATGGACCTCTTGAATACAGAGAGGTTAAGGGTCGATATTGCAAGGGTAACTGTCCCAAACCATCTCAGCAAAATCTTCACGTCAGTAATTATTTTATGATTATTAATGACAAATATCTGGCTCCTTAACGTTTGGGCAAACTCATTGCTTGAATTTGTTATACACTCAGTTTTATTCAAAGTATATGAAGGATATGCTATTCGGATACCATGCCAAAAGAGTATTGCTGTCTCAATGGGTACAAATTGAACACCACTTTTAGCAGACCAAAACATTTCTCATATGAAAACGCCTATTTTCGCCAAAATTGTCAAAAATATTCATTTCAAAACCGGTTCCGTCTCATTCACCAACGATATATAGACGATAATCCCCATATAAGCGAGGCTGTAAAGAATATATACCCCAATTCACTGGACTTGAAGGAAACCTCTGAGAGTTCAGATGTATCGCGCCTATATGATTTGCTAGATCTAACGAAGTCTGACGATTCCATTCAACCTCACAGAACATTATTGCCGAAACTTGTCAACAAGGCTTTACATTCTCTCAAAGTTTCTCAATGACTGAAATGAATATTGAATACTGATGCCAAAATACGATGGTAGTAAAAAAGGTCTTCGGTGCTATACGCTTCGTAACCTGCGTTTAATTGTACATAATATCATCTAGGCCATTTGAACGCCAGGTGTTTAGCTCTCTGTAGTGTTCAAAATGGCAGTCACTATCAAAGCGTGACTGAGATGTATTATACAAGTACTCGAGAGAACGACTTGGAAATTCATTCGAATTAAAGAGCACTTGTCAGTGATAAGGATTTTACAAATAAAAGATCATGCTACCATCACTGAGAACAGTTGACCGCTTATCTCCTACAGAAACAAACTTTCGTTTTCATCTTACGCATGTCAGACGAAAGGATCGTTCGATTATTGAGGTAGAAATTATTTTGTGGAGGACGGCTGAATACGGAATGTCGGATTTGACGCCACAACCTATGAATATTCGTATTTGTTTACAACTGATTTACTATCGTTCGCTCGAACGAACTGGCCATTTGCCTACAGATTTTATTACGTTTTTATCATAATGTATATAATGCGGAAGTATACAGTGTTTACTCAAGTGATGATCTACTAGGTATATATGGGGTGGTTTGGATACATATGTAGAAACCAGTTGTAGCATTTTCAAACTATATTCCAAGCGTACTTTAGAACCGTAACCAAATCCCACACTTCTCATATGTTTTTGTTTGCGACGGGATGCTTATCCATCCGATGTTATGGATACCTTAATCATAGCAAGATATAACATGAATTGCAGGCAAGCACCTAAAAGGTGCGTGGACCCCTCAGCCTGTTGTTTTTTTGTCAAGCAGGATCAGGGCTGCATCTAGAGCTAATTTAGTTCCGGAAAACGTATAGGCGCCCAAAACTCAAATGAAACAAAAAACGAAACTGCTGTTGTTCAATTTGAAAGGATTTCTGAAGAAAATAGTCCTAGAAAAAGCTTCTGGAAGCCTCAATATCGATCCCATTGCATAGCTGGGTATTGAATTTCATGTTAATAAACCTCTGTTTTGTGATTGATCACAGGCGCTTTGTGCCTAAATTCACTAAAAAAATGGACCCTCAATAATGAATTACGAAAAGGAACTGGGAGTTTGGGATCGGAACCAGCAAAAAAATCCCTGGAAACAGCCTTGCGGATACAGTTTGTGTGGTTTCTGTAATGTATATAATAGACTTCGTTTTCACGTGAGTGATGTGCTGGGATTACAGCATGCAAGAAAGTGTAGCTTTATCAGTGGCAATTTATGCATTGCACAAGTGTGATAACAAGTTCATGGCATAGAATCACAATGATTGACACAGGCCCACCATTATCATTATTTGGGGGGG